>JAZHYW010035790.1:0-12035 GCA_037355805.1 Ixodes ricinus | reverse complement strand
GCCTGTACCACGGAGGCCCGGCGGTGACTGATGTGCTGATTATGTAAGACGATCTTACTTGCCACATTGCGCAGCGACTTCTTTGGAAAGACGGTGACGGCGTCACGGCACGCGGAGTCCACCTCCGATCATCCGCACCGGTGCTCCGAGGCGCGTCCCCGTCATTTTCGATAAGACGCACTGGTGCGCATCGGTCGTCTTCTAGAGAATTTCATTGGGTCGGTGCACGGAGAGCTTGTGCGTACACCACAAATAACACAAATCGTTTTTTGTTTTTTTGCAGCTGTTAATGAGCACGTTTGTTAGAAGACGTGACGGATGTTTCATATCTACTCTCGAAAGTTGCAACCTCACATAAGCCAGGCCGCCGAGATAACAGAAACCAGAACCAAAACTGCACAAGCTCATCAACGTTGTGCGCTGTCTCGCAGCGGGGACGGCGAGGCGCGGATTGAACCCAGGATATCCCCGAGCTCTGCAGCGCGAGCTTTCGCTCCACGTGCTCCGAGCTGGTGTGCGCTAGCTCACTGTGTGGCCACCGATCCCCTTCGCGTGCCGCAATTAAACCAGTTGGAACGTGTTATTCGGTATCTATTAAGCCTCCCAGGCGAAAATCAGTCCACTTCCAAGTTCCAGCTGGATTATGGAACTGGAAAGGAGGCAGTCCAGCTGGATTCCAGCCGGGTCCAGCTGGAATCCAACTGGACTGTTTCATTTCCAGTTCCATAATCCAGCTGGAAGTAGCGACTGATTTTCGCCTGGGCTATCAAACAACCGTGGAAATAATACGCCTCTTAAAATTTTGCTCTCTTCCTAATAGAAAACGAACATTTCAGTCTTTATTCTATAATGCCCTGTTGCAGCTGAAGCTCGCACAGTCCTTAGCGAATCCATATCCTTGTCTCCTCTTCAGCATTTGACTTTACTAAAGTGAAAATAGTGGAGCGCTTTGTGCGAGAAGATTGTCCAGCTTTTCTTCACCTGCAACAGCAGGTATAACTAATTAATTGGCAAAAAGCTTTCAATAATTATTTGACATGAGCAATACACGATGGGTTTAAACTATATTCATTGGTCTCGTGCAAATGATTGTATCTTTTTTTTTAAGCGAGTAGTAAAAAAAAGTGTACATATTGGGACGTGCCAAAAATGTTGAGGACATAGAAAACTCGGGCCATGGTCTAAAGACCAATGTATTTTTGAGAAAGTCATCGACAAAATGCAAGTGATTTTCTTGCAGGTCGGACCCAGCAGCCGAATGCACTGCAAATGAAGAATGGTGCATGCCGGATCTGGGACAGCTAATATATTAACACAACCCACATATACCACCCCATTTTATCCCCTCAGATTTTGAAATTGTGAATCACTCCTTCTACATTAAAAGGGACAAGTCAATGACTTCAATAAAATACAGGGTGTCACCAAAAAAAAATTACAGGGTTTTTTTAGCGCAAAAATAAACTAGGCATCGCCGAACGCTCATTCTCCGCCCAAAGGTAGCGCTAGAGGTCACAACCAGATGTCAAAGTTTCAGCCCGATCCGATAACTTCATCAAAAGTTACAAGTGATTTTCTGAAAGTTTCAATGGGAAAATGGAGCCCATTTTTGCCCGTTTTCGGTTTCTGGTTGTGACCTCTAGCGTACCTTGGGCGGAGAATGGCGTTCGTTTATTTTTGCGGTAAAAAAGACCGTGTAAATTTTCTCTTGCGACACCCTGTAGATGCAGATTACGGCGATAACCAAGCATTTTAAAGCCACACACAAAAAATTCTGTGGAATTATTTGGAGCCAATTTATGCACAGCTGAATTAAAACTTATTCCAGCAGACACCTTTCCTTTGGCGTTATGTCAACATGACTGAAAAATTAACTATGTCACACACCCCCAAAAATTTTTAGAAATATTTTGCCAGGCGATTTAGTATGGTGTCTAAAGATTAATCGATTAATATTTTGCTAGTCACATACATTTTTAATAAAGTAAAAAAAATATCATGAGCCAGTCCACTCTGTGTAGGTGGATGACCAGCAAAGCTGTTTAGCACACGACACAGACTTTTGAACAAAGGTGACAAACACATTTATTAGAGTCTTGATAGATCGTTCCATGACCCGATAACGACATCACGATACCCGCCAGTGCCTCCCTTGAGCATGCATAGTATCGTTATCGGGGCTATCAGGTATCCCGGAACGATCTACTAAGCCCCTCACTAAGAGTTTCAGTAGATCGTTCCGATGACCCGATAACGATACCCGATACTCCGCCTCCGCCTTGCGCTAGCATATACAGTATCGTTATCGGGGTATCGGAGTACCCGGAACGATCTACCAAACACCCTCTATTACCTTGAGTGGTGGTCATCGTGACGAAAGGTACGCACACACATGTTGAGGACTATCGCTGCCCCGAGGAGCCAGGAGGAAACTAGACACGCACGATGGGACCGCGCGGAAGGGAACTAGGCCATATTGTGGCTTATAATCATGGCTGCCAGTTATCTGAAGCTTTATCTGAAATCACAGGGAACGCTTTTCGTCCTCCACAAATGTTTAAACAGTTCGCAACAAAGCAAAGCAATATTACATGAGCTTCCTAACACCGAATCTAATGCTGAGGAAGCCGCACTTTTGAATCATGACGATCGGCAGTTGCGTCTGCTCTGCACAAGCACCAAAATGGCGGCGCCCACAGACAATGTCGGGCAACGGAGTGCCGATACTTTAAGCGCAGCTCATTTAGTGGCCCTAAAAGCCCTAAAAGGACGACGACAAAGAGAGGGCGGTGCGCTTCCCTCTTCCCGCTAAATTTAGCGTAAAGCATCCCTGCTAAATTGAGCTGCGAAATGGTTCCGCGAAATTTTGGGAGAAATTTTTCCGCGAAATTTTGGGGGAAATATTTCCGCTAAATTTGGCGGGGAAAGTTTCCCGCTAAATTTGGCGGCAAAATCTTTCCCCAAATTTAGCAGGAAATTTTTCCACTAAATTCAGTAGAAAAATTTTCCCGCTAAATTTTGTGGAAAAATTGTTCCACAAAATTTAGTGGGGAAACTTTCCCGCTATATTTGGCGGGCAAAATTTTCTCCCAAATATAGCAGGAAATTTTTTCCACTAAATTTCAGCAAAGAAAGTTTCCCGCTAAATTTTGAGGAAAAATTGTTCCGTTAAACTTAGCGGGGCGAAATTTTTCTGCTAAATTTGGCGGAACAATATTTCCGCTAAATTTGACAGGGAAATTTTCCGCTAAATTTTGAGTGAAAATTTTTCCGCGAAATATAGCAGGGAATTTTTGTTGTTAAAGTTAGCAAGGAAATTGTTTGATTTAAGCAGAAAAATTTTCCTTGCTAAACTTAGCGGAAAATTTTTCGCTAAATTTAGGGGAAATTTTTCGCTAAATTTGGCGGAAATTTTTCCGCTAAATTTAGGGGGAATATTTTTCCGCTAAATTTGGCAGGGAAATTTTTCTGCTAAATTTGGCGGGGAAATTTTTCCGCTAAATTTAGCGAGGGGAAACGAAGTTCTTCTTGACGCACACGAAAAATCCACGGAACCCTAGCCATAAACAGCTTTGCTGTAAAAACTCAAATGCTCAAAACCGGAACATCTGCATGAAGTCTCGGATGAGAGAGTTGCGCTCCCTACCCAGCTTTTTCCGTTCGTCCGCTCTCGGGCTGCATCTCGGCCGTGTGAAGCAGACAACGAGGATGTTGCTTGAGCCTTGTCTGCCGTGCGCCGCCATTGCGTCGTCCAGCCCGCAGTATGTCGTCATATTAGTGATACTGAAATACTGAGAATGACGTGTACATCTACTTCATGTCATCTTTGCAACATAGTTTCTTTTTTCAATCAATGTATTTGCAGCTTTTTGGAGGCCACAAAATCGAGGGTTCATATCCTTTCTATTTTGAATATTGAATGTGTACCTTAGATGACCCACGACTTCAAATATATTTGGTATGCAGCAGTTTGAACGGCACGGGACCGTGGAAAAGAGAGCGACAGGCGGTTTTCTGGCAGAAAGAATCCGAATTTCGAGACACAAATTATGTTCTGGGTAGCTGGGCTCTCGTAGGACACCTTCAAATAAAAACATTGGCATGCATACTATGTACCCTGTCAGTGTCCCTTTAACTATAATGTTACTAGCCTAACCAGTGATCATAGTGGAGTCTAGGAACAAAAAAAGGGACAAACACAACACCGGCTCAAATTTTTGAGACAGTGTTGTGTTTGTCTCTATTTGTTTGCTCCTAGTCTCAAGGTATTTTTTTTCACTATGATCGTTCGCCAGCTTGCCTGTGCAGTAACCCTTATTTCAATAACCAGCAATATAAGACTGACATCACTGATAACTTCAAAAGGTTCGGGTGATATCAGTTTGGCATAGTGTGGACTCCAGGTGGTTTTGTCGGCATTCTTTTTGCAGTAACTTGTCACCCTGAAGTGATGTGACCGTTATCACTAAACACTTAGTCTGATATCTCAGCCGACTCGCCAGAGGACGTCGCTAGGTGAGGAGGTGGGGTCCTTTACAGTGCTGAAAGAATGTTGTTTTTTTCGCATCATTTCACCCTTGTTGTAACATCCCGGTTTGCATACTGGCGGGTCAGGGGTGCAGCTAATGGTCATTTCCTCGGAGGCAATGCCAGGAGATCAAGCAAATGGCGACTTTTCTAAGTTTCGCCACTGAAGTCCACCAGCTACTCCTAATCACTTCTGGACTCTGCTACACTAGCTGAATTGTACTGACCACCATCGTACTATGAAATGCAAACGTAGTAGCTGCAATCAGTTTACCTGGACCTCCTGCACTGGGGCAGAGAAGTGTAAGGCAGTGTACTTCCAGTATGTTAATTGAGATAAAACAGGAAGTACTACACCACTCCTACTTTTCTGCACCGGTGCAAGAGGTGCAGGTAAACAGAACGCAGCTACTGCATGCAAGCTATTGCTTACTCTTGCAATGACCTTATGCAAGATCGGCGCCCACTATTCAAAAAGGCAAACAAGCAGATTTGCAAACTAGTTTTGGTTTGACCTTTACTTTAGGAGAAACAAAATTATAATCATTTTTTAGAGAAAATTAACTCTTGTTCTTGGCACAGTTTCTCAATTCCGTTAAAAAATGGCAGCTTTTACCTGTCAATTCTACTTTTAGCTTTCCGACACCATACAAGTGTGGATCTTGCAGAGCATAATTATTTCAATCTCAATTATTTGATGTCGTACGTACTGCTAAGTGAATCACTTAGACAAGTATAACATTCTTTTGTATACCTTGAATGCGTGCTAGGTAAAGCTTCACCTATATATATTTTATGCTATTGAGGATGTTTTATGCTTGGAATTGTTAGAGAAACCATGCACTTTCCTGCCTAACCCTGAAAAGGTATGCAAAAAAAAAAACAATTTCAAAGTAACTGCAGTTTAAATGCAATATTAAAGTTGCACACACTCTAGAAAGAAGTGGAGCAGGCACCATTTGTAAGCCTCAGAGAGACCTAACTTCCGGAGGGTACTGCAGAAACTTTTTACGGTAGCTGTAAGTGGATTCATATGAAGATGTGCCACTGTATGTGTAACCTAATTACATTCCAGCTCAAGTAACTGTAACTAAATTGCCTCTCAGGGGAAACTTTTAACAATATATTCTTGTTACAAAAATCATGAGAAGTGCCAAAGTTTTCTAGTAGTGCATAAAAAAGAACCGGAGGAAACGCAGAAAACTTAAATCGCGCACGCTTTACTGAATTTCTGTAGCGAATGAAGTGGCAGGTACTGAATGCTCTAAAAAGGCGTGCAAAGTTCCTGTCAATGCGGAGATTGAACCTCCGATCAATACGGTTGTTACCCGGAAGGGAGCCTTTACCTAAATCAATTTGGCCACAAAACGAAATGCACTGCCTTAGTATTCAAGAACAGACAAACAGTCTGTACGCAGCACAACAAGTGAGGTTCATACTTCGTTTCACTCTCAAGATACCTATACTTCGTTTAGTATACGCCTGTACTTGAACTCCCGTTACGATGGACCGCAGCGGACGCCACGAGCCACCTCGACCGATCCAGCGCCGTGGACGTATCGTGCGACTACGCACCTCACGCGTTGCCCCGCCCCACCCAAAGGTCACACGACTCTCACGCAGTACGGGATTGGCTTCCAGGGCTCGTAGATTTCTCCGCAGTCCATCGTAAAGTGAAACAGACCATGGGCTTGTTTGGTTCACCTACGCCAGGGGTCGGCAACCCAAGGCTTGCGCGGACGCATGCGGCCCCCAACACTGCAACATAAAGCACCCCCCCCTCCCCTTGCCACTTCCTCACACAGACTCAAGAACCACACGGCAGTTTTGAACAGTGTTGTACGTGTTACCGTAAAAAAAGAAGTAACGAAATACATTACTAGTTACAAGTAAAAGCAATGCGATACCGACCTACGATTACCTCAAAATAAAAGGGAACGCGTGACTGTTCCCGTTACCGATAAAAAGTAGCGCACGTTACTTTTCTAAATTATGAATGAACGTGTTTTACTGTTTTGACGGTACAGGTAGACATAAATGTAATATTTCAAGAAGGATTATGTTCGTGCAGGAACTGAACATAATAATTTATCTTTCTTTACGGTTTCACCTAAATGCTCCCAAAAACGCAAAGAAAAGCGCAAAAAACTTAAAAATTCACAAGGCTTGGAGTCTAAAAACACAAAAAAACTAGTTCAATCTGTTAAAGTCTTGTGAAGAAGCAACGAGTATAACGTAACTAGGTTACCCTTCACTTCAAATAAGTAACATAAGTGTGTTACCCGTTACCTGATATAAGTAACATAAGTACATCACCCATTACTGTTCTGAAAAAGTAACAACTCCTTCACTACGTTACCGAAAAAAGTAAAGCGTTACCAGTAGCGCCATTACTTGTAACGCATTACCGCCAACACTGGTTTTGACCTCAAATAAGGATTGTCTGGCACCCCATACTTGGAAATAAAACATCCTCAATTCCTTTTTGCTTCTTCTTTGACCGCACCCTCCCCCTGCCCCCCTCCCCTCCCCTCCTTTCGCGACTTGTTATCCGGCCCCCTTTTTGTCGGCTCCGTGGCAACTCAGCCCGCCGCTGAAAGAGGTTGCCGACCCCTGACCTACGCCCCCGGCACCACCTATATCCGGTGCACATCGCCGTATTAGATTTACGAGGGTAGCCCATCTTAAAATGCACGCTGGAAGTATGCTGCCCTTCGCTTTTTCTGCATTGCGCTCACTTTTTTTTTGCACCCCTTTATACTCCGTTCACCACTAATCCGACAGTGCAGTGGAAGCCACGCGCCCGACGGACCGATCTTTCACTACACGCAGTCACCAACCGCCAACAATTAGGCGCAGAGCGGGGTCAGGTGACGAAAGGAAGGTACCCAATCACAACCGTACTGTCGGCTCAGGGGTGGACGGAGCGTGAGCTGGAGAAGTTAAATCAAAGATCGTCGTCACAAAGTCGAACGGTGCAGGAACAGTAAGGTGAGGCGTTACACTCCGTCCGTAAAATGAAATGCTCCAGTTTATCGGTTGAAATGGGTCCTCGGAGACTCCAGAAGGAGGTCCGCAGCCGTCAGGCGATCCGTAGGGTCACTCCTGCTTATGAGGCGAGAGTGGCTCTCGCTTGGGAACCAGAAGCGCCTGCTGGGGAGGCGGGGCGGTCGGGGGCTCGCGGGCGTGTCGGGAGGCAGCACCCCGTGGTCGGCGAGCTCGGCCAGCAGGCGGTCCAGGTAGGAGGGGTCCGGGTAGCCGTGGGCACCCCCGTGCATCTGCGTCTTCTGGTGGATCTCGTTCCAGGTGACCGTGTCCTCCTCGCCCGTGGTGGTCGACTGCCCCACCGTGAACATCAGCCGCCGGTCCCAGGCCGCCGCCAGCAGCGCCAGGGCCTGCGCGTCCAAGGGACCTTGCCGGTCAACGCTCGCACCCTCCGCTTCAGTGGCCGGGCGCATCGACACACCGCGGCTAGAAGCACGGGGAGCGCAAGCTCACGCTGCAGAACTCGGATATCCCGGACTCGATTCCGTCGTGACCGGCGTCGCTACCGGCATGCGGTAGTACCGCCGCCTGATGCACATTAAAGATTCCGGGCTGGCAATCGAACTGCAGCGGCAAAATTTCTCGCTCGTGGCAGAGACACCGATGCCCATAGGGGTAGACCTAATTTCCTGCCATCTCAACAAACGCACGACGCAATCAACTTTAAGCTAACCCAGATTTTGTGTACGCGCGTGGCGTGGAGTTGCACAAGGGTAGAAGGTAGCGGAGTTGGTCTCCGGCCAAACATCTGCGCCGGACGAATCGCCCCGCACGATGTTGTGCTGCCTAGGGTCCGTGCAACCTCCGCTTCATCGTTGGAAAGAAGAGGTAAGAGGGGACGACAAGGCGACGCATCCAGAAGATGTGGCAGTGCTTGCCGGGAAGGTCGAGGTTGGACGTCGCTGTCAACTGCATTAGCCGTAAAACACTATTTTTTTGCACGTTACGATTCTATCGATCTTTTCCAAATGCGCTGGGAGTGGCTGCCGATCCTGAAACAATTTCGTCTGCCCTCTCAAAATAAAGACGGGTCTTTATTTCGTGTGAAGAATGTCTTTCACCCGCAAACAGTGCACACTTGCATTCTTCTATGTGATTGAAAGTGTGTCTCACGCACGTGCACATCTCTGCTACGACGAAACCGCGTGTAAAGCTCGGGAAACGACCCTGCCTCCTAAAGTAAAGGCGAGAGAAACCAAAATCGACTGCTTCAAGAATTCATCTGGTTCTTGAGCAAGCAGCAGCCATTTCGGACCCACTCCCACAACAAAACAAAATGGTTTGAAAGAAGGCGTACAGTAGACTTTCATTAAGGCAAACTCACTTAAGCCGAATTCTCGGATATGCTGAACAAAGTAAGAACATTTAACTAATTTCCCATAGACGCAATCCAAAAAAAAAATTGTTTAACACAAACCGCTTTGCGCACGCATTTTGGTTGACTCAAACTTCCATAAGTCCTCTCCGCGATGCCACTGCACCGATGGCGGCACCGCGGCAGTGTTCGGGAAGGGGGGGGGGGAGAGGGCGCTGGAGTGGCGAGGGATACGGGTGGTCGGGCTGCGCAAGAGCGGCAGGCACAAACACGCACGCACCGCACGCGCACGAACATACTTTAACACGAATTACTGCATAAACTAAACTACACTACACGTACGCAACGGCTATGAAGACTCGCCTGCTGGCTCGGCAGTTTGTCCATTCCACTGATCTATTCTACATTGACATCAGCCCTACGCTCGGCCATCGGCGCTGGACTGAACCAAAATGGAAAAACGGACGCGCAAGTTCCTCTCGCTGGCAAGGAAGGTGGAAATACTCGAGGAGGTGAGAGCCACAAAGCCGTCGAAGATGGCAATTGCACGTTAAGTTTGGCATCGCCAAAAGTACGTTATCAGGCATAGTGAAAGATGGAAAGAAAATATTAGACGCTTACGATGATGGTGACTTCACACCAAAATGAAAGAGAATGCGCACAGCCGCATATGGAAACCTGGAAGCAGTTCTCATCGCGTGGATTCGGCGAGCAAGAAGTGACAACTTGCCTGTGAATGGAACCGTCTTGCGCGTCAAGGCAGAGGAGATTTCACAGTGCTTGAACATAAATTTTCCATGTAGTGACGGCTGGCTTGATCGCTTTCGAAAGGAACGCGGACTGGTGTTTCGCTCCATCGTCAAGGAGGCCACAGCAATTGACAAAGCGGCTTGTGACGGCTAGGGCTAACGAAGATGACGCACTTGCTAGAAGAGTACGAGACAGGTGATATCTACAATGTTGACGAAACTACGCTGTACTACCAGCTTCTTCCAGAGAAAACGCTGTCGTTCACTAGCAACGTGTCTACTGGAGGCAAGCACAGCAAGCTATGGATTACCGTGCTCGTTGGTGCTAATATGAGCGGGACTGACAAGCTCCAACTCCTAGAAATCGGCAAGGCCAAGTCTCTACGCTTCTTCAAGAACATGAAAACTTTGCCGGTGAGCTATAAGGCCGACTCCAAGTCGTGAATGACCCAAGCACTTTTTGAGCAGTGGCTGTGCGAGGTGGATTGCCGCTTTGTAAAATAAAAGAGGAAGGTCCTCTTCCTTGTCGATAACTGTCCCAGGCACGGGAAGGTCAGCGGACTTTCGGCTATCTGGCTCGAGTTCTTGCCCCCAAATACAACTGCAAAACCGCAGCCCATTACCCAGGGGCAATCAGTTTTCTGAATAGGCACTATCGACGATTGCTGCTTCAATGAATGCTTCTGTGTATAGAAAATGGCAAAGAGTACTCAGTGAATCTCTTGACTGCCCTCCATCTTCTGTCTCATGCATGGGATCAGGTCACTGAAGCTACAATTGCAAACTGCTTCCACCATGTTGGATTTATAAGGCATAGCTGCTCACTAAAACCCATATGTAAAGGTGAGGACTTGTCAGAGGACACTGACCCAGAGGACGCCAGCCTGGCTTCCTCACTGAACTGTAGCGGTGTTTCGTTGGACATAGCGGCATACATTGCTGTTGATAACTCAGTGGCTACTTGCAGAGCAGACACTATCGAAACTTTGATTGAGGAAGTGCTTGAGCCGCCCCGGAAGCACCATCAGTGACATTTGATGCAGCAGATGCTGTGTAAGTGTGCTACTGCAGTTCTTCCTGGAACAGGAAGGTTCTGAAGCTTTTTTCAGGAACATTGGCCACATGTCGTCTGTCATTGCAAGACACCGATTTGCACAGAGGAGGAGGCAGTCAAAAATCACCGGAGAGATCGGTTCCCCCACCAGTGGCGTGTGAAACATTATTTTAGGGGCGAAGCTCCTTAGGGGCTAGCCATGTCCGTCCGTCCGTCTGGCGTCCGTCTGGCGTCCAGTGCTCGTGCTCCTGCTCGTAAGCTCACGTGCTCACGTTCTCGTGTAAAGCAAAAAAAAAAAAAAAAAAAGATGAAAAAAAATTAGGAAAACAAATGATGAAAAAAATATATGTTTGCGCAGTCGACAGGATTTGAACCTGTGCGGGGAGACCCCAATGGATTTCTAGTCCATCGCCTTAACCACTCAGCCACGACTGCGGGACGAGTAGGGGGCTCTGAGATGTGGTAGTAACTCAAGAGCTGGGGATGTCATGGATGAAACGTTGCATGATATTTATTGAACTTCCTCTCAGGTTGTTCAGCAAGGCCTGGTGCTTCACGAGTCCGCAAACTCCGTCGCATGCATTTTCCCATGTCCAGATGCAGAAAATGAGCACTGGGCTTGTGAGGCAATCATTCTATGCAAACTGTTGAAGCTGGTAGCGATTCTTAAAATGACTGGCGGCACTGTCACTTACGTACGTCACATGCGAGTATACCGCAACGTTGTCTTCAACCCACTCTTTCATTTTTTCTAGAGCCAAAGACGTGAGAAGCGACGTCGTCACACAGGTCCTCAATGATGATAGCAATGCTGTTTGTAGATTTTCATGTTGTCACTACACATGTAAACATTGTAACTTTTTTTTCTTCAGTGGTATGCTTTAACTTTGTCAGGAAGCACGACGGTCCGGTTTTCAGCAAAGTCAAAATGAAAGACAATGCTCCCGCATTGCATGCAGCTGCTTTTCATCGTAGATCGCTTTACCTTGCGTTTGTCGGATATGGTTGTGAAATATCCAACATTCAACCGTTACTTGAACGACCCTTAAAAAATTCTTAAAATCCTTTTTTTTTTTTTCTTTACATGGTTGTTAGATTTTTATGTTGTAAGCACAATCTCTTCATCCTCTAGGATATGAAGTTCCTCGAGTGTAAGAGACTGGCCTTTTGGGCAGTGATCACAGTCTCCTTAAAGACACATACTTGTTAGTGGGCCGGACAAAAATGCTGAGTTCATTTCACCAGTGTTGAATGTTGAGCCTGTAACGTTCTCTACAGCGGCAATACAAAGGTAATAATTGGCGCAGCACACAGAAACGCACACTTCCTGGTGTGGAATACATTT
>JAZHYW010035789.1:0-45494 GCA_037355805.1 Ixodes ricinus | reverse complement strand
CATATAAAGCAGAAACACGCCCCAGACAGTGTATCTCCAGACCGTCCTTTGCGTGGCGTATAGACAGTTTGACCGCGCAGCCCTCGATTCATCGCGGGAGCGGCGTCCAATAGACCGACTTCTCCGGTGGACGCTGTTTTGCGTACCCATCGGACACTTGGAGCCAGACGGACTCGGAGATGGCTTGCTTTCGCTGCACATGTCCTTGGGTTCCTGGGGCTGCTGCTGCTGCTGCTTCGCCTTTTCTTTGACGGCCTGCTTCTGGGGTTCCTCCAGGTTCTCTAGGTGCTGTCGGGTCTCCTCGCGGGGTTCGTTCTTGGCCACCTTCTCGGTCTTGGCGTTCTTGCCCTGGTACTTGGACTGCTTCTGCTGCAGAGACGCGCGAAAACATTCGACACCGTAAAGTCGCTTCCGTCGCCGTTACTGACGGGTGTATACCGCCACCTTTGTTCCGCGCAGCAGACATGTATGTGGGAACGGTGTAGTCGCCGGCAGTTCGAGAAACGCAATGCGCATCTTATTATGCGCATTGCGTTTCTCGCTTCATGATTGACCCGTGGACGTTCTTATCGGCTGATGCCGCAACCTGATTGGCTGCAGAGACGTAATGGCATGCTCCGGACTCGCCCACGCCCCATGTTTCCCAAACTGGTAGCGACTGTATACGGCGAGCAAGTGTTCTAAGACACGTCCTTGGCGTATCGGAACGCAAAAGAGGGGCACGTCAATGAAAGGGCAATGTAGAGAATGCACGTGGGCGCTTTTGAGGACAAACAAACGCACGAGGTGCGCGCAAGGAGCGGACAAACTTGCACGTCGTATAGCTTTCACATGACACCGTCGGCACGTGGCCATCAGCCTCAGGTAAGCGGTAACGACGGATTTCAGGCAATTACCAGCTCGCGTTTCTCTTCTTTTCTTTTTTTGCTTCGCGAAAACATAATTTACGCACTTTGGTTACGTTGATCACACATTTATCACAATGTCTTAATAAGGCTTCTTTGTTTATATAAATAAATCATAAACGTAAACGGCCATAATATGTGAAACCAGGTTCGTCATGCAACAAAAACATGTATTCATGTTGAACTATATCTTAGGGACATTAATCATTTTTTATGTAAGGTTTAAAAAGAAAAGCATATGCTTAATATAATAATATGCATCGTATATTGTTCATGTCCACGTACCGCGTTGTTCTCTTCGTCATTCACTGTCTTCATTACGGTAGGTACACTTTAGGAACAACGGATGTTATTTATTTGCCCATGGCCTTACGTCATATATCAAGTTCTTAATGTTACGATAGCGTTGCAATAGTTTACCTCTTGTACGGGAACTTGGTTCTTTGATGGCTTGCCCTGCTGCTTCTGCTGCTTGTAGTCCTTGCCGCCCTTTTTGCCCTCGTAGACTGCCTGCTTGTCCTGGGCCGCAGCGTCCTTGTAGCCTTGCTTGGACTGCGAGACAATCCACGTCCGCGCACGGCGACTATTTGTGTTTTGCGCCCGAATCGATTGCGTAGATTGGTGGAATGAAACTATCATAATTTACTCCTGGACGCGGGTGTGTGGTCGGAAGTTGGAACCATGCGGTGTAATCGAGCGCACATAATAAAGGTTTACGAGGAAGGATGCAGAATGTTCAAACGTGCAACTTGGAAGGAGATATATACAATTGCCTGCCAAAAGATAAACATGACCAGTTTGGTGTGTTTCAATCCCCCCGGTGTGACGGCGGGACAACCTCTGCCGACCAACAAACGACAGGCTCCCATCTGTTTGATAAAACGCAAAAGAACAGCCGAGTCTCAATAATTAGAAATAAAGGCTGATCCACACATTTGCGCTTGAGTGGGATCGACTGCGTTGGTTCTGCTTATGGACGCTTTCGACGAAATAACACACTGATGCCATCTACCGAGAAACCCTGAAACACTTCCGACCGGCGTGTATTTCCTCAATTTTTACGCATTATTCTTTCAGTGAATACTTTCAATAATCCTATCAACGTTGTAATCGACAATTGGTCATAGATAGTGCGCAGATTTAAGCACGCCAATACTGCAAAACCTTCGGTCTAGTTCTAGATAAAAAAAGAAACGTATAACAGGCACGGTCACATCACGTGTGCACTATATGGCGCCATGGGAGTACGAGAATGCAAAATGCAGTGAGCGCAGGTATGCGCATGTAATTAATTAATGAAGCCTGATGCGGCGTGGGAGCGCTGTCTCCCCGTCTGCAATCTCACCTTGAACTGTTTCTTGTTTTCTTTGGGGGAGGACTTGGATTCTGGCGCTGCAGCCTCCTGGTCCTGCTGCGGCATTTCCTGCTCGCGCTGTTGCTGGTATTCTGACATGCGGGCCTCCTCGTGCTGCTGCTGCTGCTTCTTAGAGTGCTTGCCTTTGCGGCTGCGGAAGTGCAGAAAAGACAAAAACAGATATG
The DNA here is from genome assembly GCA_037355805.1 of Ixodes ricinus. Classification (NCBI taxonomy): domain Eukaryota; kingdom Metazoa; phylum Arthropoda; class Arachnida; order Ixodida; family Ixodidae; genus Ixodes; species Ixodes ricinus. Next base: position 43,050 of record JAZHYW010035789.1, on the reverse strand, counting down.
AGCAGACGGGAGGAACCGTCAGATGGGTGTCTGCTTTGCTCTCACCCGCATGCATACTGTTTTCTACCGTAATAATTTGCACAATTTTGCTGACTTTTCGTCTTATTTTAGCTAAATTCTCATAAGTGATATAGTGGAGTAAATATGTGAAGGAATATCTGTAAGCTTGATAATAAAGATCAAAATGTTCGCAAGGTGCTTGAGCATTCAGGAGTTCAGAGTTCGTACGACTAGTCACCTATTGATAAAATGTTCTGGCCCATTAAAGCCTTTGGGGCAGGTGTCCCAAGACTGACCCCCACCCTCTTTTTCTCCTCCCTCCTCCCTCCCCAAAAAAAATAAAAAATAAAAACAAAGAACGTAATAAATTTGCATATTTTATTAAATGTTCCCGAGACTCGCCACGTTTCTTCTTCAATATAAATAAAATAATAAAATAAACTAATATTCGGATCATTCGATCAACTCAGATCAGGTCACTTCAGAATCCCTGATTTTATTTTTCTTAATATGTATTTTTGTTGCTGGCAGGCAGTTCGGAATACAGTGGTATATGCTGCACCTCATACCACATTGTGCACCTCATTCACTCTTCTAAGTATAGATATTTTGGCGTACAATTTTGTTCACGCATCCTCAGAAAATCATGCAGTTTGTTTGGGTATACAAAAGGCGGGCGTCATGTCGATGCTCATCGTCGAGGCCGCGTGGGCAGGTAATAATATAAAGATTGCAGTCTGCGCAAGCGATATTCCTAGTCCTACTGATCTTTATGGATTACGGCAGCTTGAGTCCGCGTTAAACACTTCATCGTAGCAATAACAACACGCACTTAGTAAACTTCCTTGTGCACGGATGAAAGCTATCTGCTGTCTACGCAAAGTCACTCTGTTCTTTTGCGTCACTCCTGAGTTTTACAGATGCTGCAAATAATGGTCTTCGTTAAGACGAATGTTTGTATTAGATCGTAGTAGCGAAAGCTGGCAGTCCGTATCCTCCGAGACTCCGCTTTTACTGCGGATACCTCTCTCTTTTCCGGTAGGGGCGTTATCAGCACTTTAAATGTTTGAACAGGGAAAATTGCGGACAATAAGCTTTCCTTCCTGCCATAAAGGAAAAAAAAAGAAAAAGCATGGCCTTCTAAGAACAGATAAAAAAAGATAGAACCGATCTTACTCAAAGGCAGAGTTCAAAAGCCGCTCTCTCCCTTCGTCAAAGTGCCCGCCGATATTTACCTACCCGCTCATTTTCTAATTTCTCGGCGAGTTATGGATCTATCTGAAGAGAGCAGGATGCGTATATGCGAAGAGAAAGATGGTAGAACGAAAGACGGATACACAAACACACAGAAAGAAGCCATATATTTGTTGACCTAAGCTAGACTGGCACGAGTAAATGGAGGGTGGTCGTTTTGCGGGCGTCGGCCTTTCCCGGTCCTCCCTTTTGGAATGTTCGATCGAAAAGGTCGACGACAGTTTTTTTTTAATCGTTTTTTTTGTTCACGTCGTATCTTTTTGTTTTCTCTTTCAAATGTCGCTTTTGAGGCGGTAAGATTTTGAATCGGATGTCCGCTCGTACGCAGGCGCCGGCGTAAATAGTGCTTAGAGGGTTTCGTGTTTTCGTTGTACACCTATAAACCACGAGAAAGAATAACCGAGTCCAAATGTTAACAAAACTGGCAAAAAATAAAATACAAACAAACACGATTTGGAGCTGTTTTTGAATGAGAAATACCCACGCTTCCCAGGAAGAAATCTTCACCCATACTCGTTTCCACTTCAAAAACCGCAGCAAAAAAAAAAAAAAGTCCGGCTTTTTGTGGAGCAATACTGATTTCCTTTCTATCTGGAGAAATAAGGTACATGTAGGTGCATTTTAGATTATATATGTTATTCTATAAAGACGTACACGTTTGAAGCCAAAAGCATCGCTTTTTCCTCCGACAACCAAATCTAGTAAGAACCACTTCGCGCAGCGTATGAAGAATGTTCACCTGAAACGCGGCCTGCGCTAAACTGTCCGCGATGCTGCTTCCTTATTCGGGAAAAAATCCCTTGTTTCGTTTCCTTTTCCTCTATTGGTATCGGGACACTTTTCGAGTATCCGGGCCACGCGCACGCTCCCTGGAGGTCTGGGAAATCCCACAGCCCTTGTCTTGTTTTCTTCTACGAAAGCATCGATAAACGCCGATTTTTTTTTGTCGGACGCCAAAAATGGACATTGAAAAACGCCGAATCTCTGGGAAGAAAACGGACACCGAAAACACACAACGTACCCTGTACGTATTACGATCAAGCGTTCACGCATGATCACGGTTCCCAGCGTGAGTCGGCGTTCCCACCATCCCTTTTTTGGCGTCTGCAGCCCATTTCGTGATAATTAGAGAGACCTCAACATTGCCGGATTATTTATCCGCGGGTATCAGCTATAAAATCTGCGGATGCGGGGAAACAAAAAAAAGAAGATATTAAATATTTCGAATAACGACTAGGATGTGGGTCACTTTGCAGAGAACGCAGGTCGAATGCGACCTTGCACGTAACGTAAGGTAGGGATTGTAGTTGTTGTCGATGTAAGGCACGGCTTCTTAGGCCTTTGACTCTGCCTCGCATGCTCTGAATAAAACGAATACGAATTTTAGGCAGATTCGTTCGTCGCGAAGTGTTTGTTTTATTTCCCAATTACAATTCAAATTACGTTTTATTTCCCGTTTAAGTTATCCACTGTACTCTTAAACGAGTCAGTACCAAAAACACAATCGCAAAGGCAGCAACGGCTGTTTCAACATCTTATACAACCCAAAAAGGGTTCCGCTATGCTCGACGGTGTTTCTCCATCGTCTACGCAAATTGGTAGAATTACGATTCAAAGCCGTTATTTGCCGAGACTCGTTAATTACCTTCCTTCCGTCCTTCAGATTAGTCAGGCTTATAACTTGTTGTAGGTTTTCTTACATTTCTCGCACGTGGCACTTCCGGAGACTAAATTTCGCAACCGCGGAAGAAGTCTTCTGGGGCAGAAACCGCCACAGCTTCCACTGTGAACGCCCCCGTATGCATAAACGCGCGCTGTATAGAAGAAGCCAGAGCCGGCCTCAGGAAACAACAAACACAAAGAACGAGCAATCGAGGTGCTAGCGTAAGCGCAAACTTCTGTAATTGGTCGCTGCTGGCTCAGTTAATTGGGTTGAATCTCCCGCACCGCCTATAGAACGGGTCTTGCACATATTCCGGCTTAATGTTTTTTATTTGTGCTTTTACGCTTCGTTTGGAGGAGTTCAGAGACTGCGAATTAACAACATACAGAAATACCCGCTCGACATTGCGTCACTATATTGCCCTACGAAAGGGCTATGAAGGCGGCGTCTAGACAACGCACGGCCAAGTGTCGCAGGGAAGATCCGCAAAAGGATCGTAAGGACTCTTCGTGTTTACGGCCAGTGTGGGGTGCCGTAAATAAAAAAAAAGAAAGAAAAGGGGGGAAGCTCCGCGGTAAGAAAAGAAGAAGAAGAAGGAAGAGTTAGGAGGAGGGGAAAGAATAGACAATCAGCTATCGAAAGTGAACCAAACAAACAACACAAATAAGAAGGGACGTAGGGAGACGAGGGAAAAGGGTTAACTAAGGAGCTAACACACTCCGTTTCACCTTTGGCGATAGACTGCAGCCGACGCTACCAGCCAATCCAGCACTGCGAACGCGTCACGTGACTTGAGTGATGTCTCGTTAGCTTGGGGCATCGCATCGCGCGTGCGCAAAATGTTCTCCTTATGCCCATTGCGACGCCCCAAGCTGCTCGCGGTATCCCAGCGCGTTGGGGCTCCACTCTGTTCTAAAACTCTCTATTGTGACGACACGCTTTATGGACGATATTTGGGAGAGGGGGCGGGGGGATGGCGGTGTCCACATACGTGACGTCGCTGCACGTGGCCCGCGCGTCACCGCGCTTCTTCCGAAGAACACGTGACATTCTCGTGGTACTGTGGTGGCTAGTAGCGTCCAATGCGGTCCATCTTAAGATGACACGGAGTATGGCGAGAAAGAACGGCGTAAGAAAGGGATGGAGAGCACGCGAACCGGCTCAGCTTGGCCTGAGTCTGGCCCCATCCTAGTCAATCATGCAACGCAGAGGGCGATGAACGCCCGAAGTCACGAAACGCAACGCTCTTCGGGAAGCAAAAAGGGGAAAAAGAAAAAAAAAGCGAGCGATGGAAGGAGAAATTGGGAGGCATATATAGGGAGTCCACCCTCTAGATTGAAAAGGCAGCAGCCCACGCGCGTTTGGGGAGGCATAGGAAAGGCCTGTTGACGTGACAAGACGTGAAAACAATTAGGGCTGAAACGGTATTCGGAAAAAGTAGTGGCAAAAAAAAAAAATTGTACGCGTGCACGAAATGACGAGAGATCAAGATTGCGAGAAAAAAAAGTAAAACAAAGAATAACAACAACCAGAGAACATGTCTAGCTCGTCCCCCAGGAGCGTTGCCCTAGTTTGCATAGATGATCTCCTCACTCGTTCACCCTAAGCTGACCGTGCGGTGGACGCCGCGTGCTCTTTGGACAGTCGCACGTTTCTATTTCGCCACGTGATCACGCTGCCCTTCATACCCACGCTCAGAGAGCGAGGTCAGTGATCAAAGAGAGGTGGTTGATTGGTGCGGCGAGTGCGCAGTTTCCCACCGCACTCGCACTGTCAGCATACAGGGGGAAACGAAGTTTAGTGGAGGTCCCCGCAGAAGACTCGCTGAATTTGCCTTCGTGCACACCTGCGTGTTTGAATTTCGAGATGCCCGCTGAAAGGCGCACAAAGATAGCGTGAGGTGTTGGGTAATAAAAACCTGGGGGAAAAGGAGGGGGGGAGGAAGATCGCGTGCCTGTCTTAACTTTCAGCGGGTCATTTTTCGTTGCAGGGCTGCGCTTGCATACGAAATGCGCGCTTGCTAGGTGGTCAACCGATTTCTTCCGCTGGCTGTAGTGGACTCTGAGTCGAGAGGGGAAAGGTGGAGTGGGAGAAGGCGAAATGTGAGCTTCTCGACGACGCCGGGCGGCGGAGGGTAAAACAATCACTCTAAATTTTATGAAATGTCGTTTCGTTTAATTGTTATGTGTCAACAAATTTCGACCTCTTTTTTTTCTTTTAATACGTAATAGGTATTTCTTTTTACGTGCAAACGGTCCTGAATGGAGAAGTTGGAACATGACCTCTGCCGATCATCTGTGACGTGATGGTAGCTGGACGAACTCCCTCCCACAAAGCTCTCGGCTCGCCATGATTGATGTTTTTCTTCTCTCCACCCGCCTCATCTCGCGTCGCTCGTTCTGCTAAAGCGGAAAAAGTGAAGCGCTTTGTAGGAGGATATTGTCCTGCCATTCTTAACATGACACAGACTACAGCACCTCGTTGTCAGCTATTTTTGTTTGTTTTCATGCTCGTTATTTCCTTCGTTTGAATTCCCTCTGCCCGGTTGCTTTACTACTATTGACCCGTCGTTCATCAGCTGGGGCACGAAGCGTGGTCTGCGAAGGCGTTTTCTGTCATGTAGTCCGTACTACACTGTCTACGAAAATACTGGGGAAAGCATCTTAAAAATTTGTGAGCTCAATCTTTCTATATTTGAATTCATTTTGAAGCGCGCACCATTAGCTTGACTATTTCATTTTAATTGCAACGACAATTTAAAAATGTACGAATACTCTTCCTTGGATGTCGTGATGGACGCGAAGGAAAACGAACCAACATAAAGACGCCGAATAATATTTTAACGGCTCATGTGTCGCCTCGAGAGTTTTCTTTGCGCGGGACACGATCGGCACCGAATGTATGAACTACCAGTTCGAACATTAAGATACATTTAAAATTAACGAATATATTTGTTTTTAATAAAAATTGCTCGACCATTCATCTCGCGCTTTTTGCAAAGTTGTGTGGACATATGCAAGAATCTGCCCGAGGGTTGTGCCCTCTATAAATGGGCTTCGGACTGCGAGCAGCGATTCTGGAAGCAGTCGATGATTTCGATTTAAATATTAAAGGGACCATGAAACGATTCTGAAATCGAATTTCATCCACCGGACGCCGTAGAAGGTGTGAAAAGAAACACAAAAACACAAATATAGGGAGCCAAAAAATTCTTTGCTATAGAACTTTTAAAAGAAAACTGGACTCTTTTGCGCCTTCTTTCCTTTGAAAGCTCTCTGACTTTTCACTGCTATGCATCCGCGGAACTGCAGCACGTCAGCCGAATCCACGTCGCCTATTGGGTAAGCGCCTACCTCACCAGCACCGCGATCATAAACAATAAATAGCTGGCAAATGTTTCCTAAAAGTTTTGTTAAATAATATTCAGATCCACATTTTGTAGCATAATTAGAGGTGTGTGGCGAAAATTGCCAAATTTGATAATGCTGAGAGCCAAGCTCCATCTATCGTGTGGTAAACGAAGCTGAGAGCCAGCTCCGGAGGAACTCCATGGGACGAATATGTTGCGAATAACCGACGAATTTTGCCCGGCGGCTTTTGCTCTGCGCGTGGAATCAGCACAGTGCCTGCTACGTCGCGCGCAAAGCGAGCGTGCCGTCGGGCGGCGTTCGCCACATAATTCGTTCCATGGAGTTCAGCCTTTACGCAGTTTTTACGATCAAATCAGCATGGCCGACAGCGTCGCTTGGTCGCGACGACCAACAAACGTTTATTTTTCTACGTGTTCTTCTCGCGCGTCCCGACTTCAAGCAGCAAGAAAAAGTACCTGAAACAGACCACGACGAACAAGAACGCTGGATCCACGAACACCCGAGGAAAGCTACGACGGTCACGAATCCACCGACTCCAATCAAGCGAGCTGCGCAGAATATAGGCCTAGCAGGCACTCCAACTAGGCGCAGCGTTGCTTCGACTTTACTTGGCCAAGACAGTCTGCCCACGACCGGCTGGCGTGCTGAGTGGAATATGCCCGCGCGACCCTTGTGGACCCTTCCCGTATTATAGTGTGATCGCTGACCTCAATTTTAGATTAACAGGTGAGGACAATCTCTTGCCCTTGTCATCTTCTTGTTTTCCGAGGCAGTGTTAACGAACACTGTCGTCGAAAAGGAACTCTCGTCGATTCTATTTTCTTGTTTTGTGTGACATAGAGCTCGAATAAACGCCGTATGGATTACCTTCGTAACACGGTATGTACACTTTGTTATTAGTATGCCATTTTTATTCTGACACGACTGCACGTCACTGTCGAGCTAATAAAGTTCGTGGGAGCTACGTGCAATGCCGGGCCAACCTTCCTTTGCCGAGTGCCGTGTCAGTATCGAGTTGCAATCGTAAAAGATCGGTCCCGAAGCGCTCACCAACAGCGCGAATACAGCACTTCCATCAAACGCGCGCGTCCGCTCAGAGTGTGAACAGGTATTTACGTGCCTCTTGCTGACACTGTCGTAGTTCAAACGTATCTTTTTTAACGTCGGCTCGCTCCTGCATCTCCGAGGCCGTGAAAAACGCCGCGGCGATTTGTTTCCATCTACGTCGCTTTGCAGACAACTGACACGGGCCGCCTTTTACCAGCAATGACAATTGGGTTGACTTCTGGAGTCTTCACCGGAAGACTCGCCGCACTTCTCAACAGGCATACCGGCGTATGAGACTAGTCCCATGCCGTCGCTGTAGCGCAACATATCTCATTGAATTTCGCACAGCTGCGATGTGTCCATGGCTATCGCGGCGATGAGAGGCATCGATTCAGAAAATACGTCGGTGACATCCGCGCAGTAAAACCTACCGGCACACCCCCAACTCGCCGCCCCTAACGCTCCCACTCTCCTACTGCCGAGAGAACTTCCGGTTCCTGTCCCAGCGTACGTCACGACCGTCAAAATTACGACGCAACTTGTTTTGCGGTCAGTTGAGAGAAAGAAAAAGTCGATATTTCATTATTTTTTTGTGTAGAAGTTAATGAACCGAGACGAAAACGGGTGCCTGTTCGGCATTCAGTGAACGTTGAAGGTTTAATGTAAAAGTTATCTGGCAAAAGTAAAAAGGTCTTTCATGGTCCCTTTAAGGCTCCAGGGATACGAAGAAAGGTGGAATAAAATCAGGGGTAATCTCTACGCGACCCATGAAAAGATCCTGCCTTAGGCACTCCGTTTTTGTTTCCTCGAAAAGTTTAGGATAGCGGGAAATTGCATGCAAATTGAATCGCTCTAAATGGCTTCCGCACCACGGAACGAGTGTGTATATACACGTACAGAGAAATCGTGTATATATTGTCGCTATTCTTCGTGACAACTGAGGCAAGCCCGCGAGTTGGATCGAATGAAGTTCTGCCGCAACGGAGACGCTAGCTAGCTTCTAGTTTGGAACCTGATCATTGTACACAACGCGAGATACGGGTTTACCTCGGTGTCGGGTCATAAATAATTGATATTTAATTTTGTTTTCTTCGTGTTTGTAGTCGTCAAGAACACGGGAAAGCCCGAAGTTGGACCGTGTTTAGTCAGAGACAAAAGAAGAAAGAACGGGGCTGGCGAGCGAAGTACGTAGACCGTCCTGAACCAAACTAAAATACCATAGCAACGTACGCGCTTGCTAGAAATGCTAATTACTGTGCATGGCTCGAACGGACGTCACATGAGATGCCATTGGGGTGGTCTCTCTGCTGAGCTCGTAGCTTCTGAAGCGTACATTTTGCACCTCCGAATTGTTTTTTTCTCGGCAAGAACGAGTGGGATTGACCACCAGCAGAGTACGATGACGTCACGTGTAATCCATGTGTAGCCATTGACAGGATTAGAACGCCAGGGCGGTCTTCCTGTTGTCTCGCCTCCAGCGCGAGATTCCTGCCTTCGGCAACGCTTCGGCGTGTCGAGGGCCTCGAGCGTGAATGCGCAACCGAAGCACGACGGAAGGCAACCAACGCTCGTTGAAGGCCGGACATCGGAAAGACACGCCGTGCCGTTCTCGCTCTGTCGGTGACTGTAGTGTGTGTGTGCAAGTGAACGTGACTCCATCTCGTCAGTTGTGTGCAGTGCTGTTGAAGGTACGGGGGCGGGAGCGCCGGCACTTCTCCGTATAATGCTCCGTTTGCACGAGCACTCAGGTAAGGAAAGTACATTCTGAAGCTATACACGTGCTCACGTCCGCACCTCCAACAGCAATGCGCAATACTGATTAGGAGGGGTGTTGTGCAGATTGGGAGGAGTGTTGCGTGCTCGCGCTTTCGGTCGGCGTTAGATGGCGCTTGCACACGCAACACGACATGAACATACAGCAAAACGCATTAGGAACGGACTATGAATGCGGAATTCTCCGTTAGTGCGAGTGAGCGTTGGCGCTGCCTCCGTCCTAATATAATCGATAACTCAGGACGTCACAACGTAACGATTAAGCGCACGTGTACACTGCGCGTCATTGTTAACGCGAACACGACATCGGCAGGTTTTCGCATTTTACTTCCAACAGGTGTTCGAGAATGCCTAACTTTACCGCGTTATGTTTGCGCGCCAAACGAGCAGCCCTCACCTTACTATATAGTAGTTTTGGTGACAAAATTCCAATTTTAAAAGGAAAGGAAAAATATTACGGGCAATTGTTTGCTCTTGCTAACAGTATTGCGCAATGTACCTGATTTCGGAGCAAAACGTAACATAAAATAAAGCAATCATAGTAATAGTTCACAAAATTTAGTTTCGCTTCGAAGCGCTCAACTTTTCGTCTGTTCCCGGTCACTGCGAATGAAAAAAATGCAGCTATTCAGTCGATCAGCTTGGAAACAAATTATACCTGAAACAATGCTTCGAAGGGTATTATTGCTCCGCGCGTGTGCACAACGTGTTCGTCGTAGCCGACGACAATCGGGCTTTCAATTTCGCTCGTCTAATCCCCGCGCGGTGCGTGTCGCCTTGTTGCCGCCTTGTCATTCGGCCGATTTTTCGTCCTCTTTCGAACCGGCTGTCGTGACGGCACCGGAGCGTGAAGCTCTTCCTCACACAACAGCGGTGTTTGCAGCGCCTCCTCCAATTTCAAACTCTCTCTCTCTTTCCCTCTCTCTCGTTCCACTGCTCTTTTGTTTCAGCTCAATGTGGACTATGGGTAACGCTACGAGGCCTCCCAGAGCCCATCCGGATCTCCCAGCGTTGCGCGTGACTCTGCGACAGGTCGCGAAGATACCCGAAGCTTGGAGTCACGTGGCACACCCGCAGAGGGTGCTAGGTTGACCCGGCAAGTTCGAATAACGTCCCCAGCGATCCACCTACAAGGTGGATGCAAGTGTAGTCTGAGGGTTCTTGTCCTTTGAGCGCGACAACTATTGTTTTCGAAACTGGCGCTCGCTGCAGTAATCATCATTTCGACTTTGCCCAAGCGCTTTTCTTTGGCTTCGAAACTCGAATTTGTTGAAGCCGCCGGTTCAATTTAGGGTTCGGCTAATCTCGTTGGCTTGCTCGTGTTACTAGCGAAATATCTTGGCGTAGCCTATTTTTTCTCTCTTTTTTTTCCTCTTTAGTAGTTCAGACTGACATCATCATTCCGGGCTCGTTCTATCATTCGAGAAGCTTGTCAAAATCACGAAGGGGGTGACTTAGTCTAGAGATTGTACACTGGCCGGGTTGGAACTTCAGGTCCTTGATTAACAAAGTTGTACATGTTTCAAAGGAAATAAAATTGATGGGCACTCCAAAGCTGGTTACGTGTTCGTGTTTTGTATAAAAAAAGTATGACGTTAGGATTATCGTAGGCTATTCAGAATGATCAATTTTAATTCAAACATTAAAAGATAGAGGCTGAGATTTAAACGAGTTTTGTCTTCAACATGTATCTATCAGGCTCCGGAGACATTAGATGAGGTGATATTCGTCACGTTAAGTTCAACAATTAACTAAAATATCTTAATTAACTTTTTAATTATTGGTTTTAAGGGGACATGTTGGAATGGCAGCATCGACGGCAATAAATATTGGAGGACAGACAAATTTAAATAATTTACGAAAAGGTAATGGTTTTTAAAATATCAATCAACAAACCTCGTTTTCTTTTTCTTTTTGTCTGATTTAAAAGTTGCGCTTAAAAAGAGCCCTGCCCACAACGACGCTTGGAAGAGTGACGTCGTCATTCTCTCGGCAGCGTGTCCTTCGTTGGTGGTGCGACGTCACAAGTGATGACGTGACCTAAACGACTACGTCACTCTTTTAAGCGTCATTGTGGGCGGGGCTTGCAACGCTTTTTTTAGCGCAGTTTTAAGTGGGGCGAAGAGCGCTAAAGTTTATCGACCGATATCTTAAAATCTGTTTCATTTTCGCACAAATCGTCAAAATGGGTATGGCCTCTAATAGCAGTTGCTCTCAATACTGCAATTTCAACATGACCATTATCATGACTAGCTTAAAGCAAAAAAAGTTAATTAAAATATTAGTTAATTAGTCAACTTGGCATGACGATTATAACCTTGTCTAATGTCCGCCGAGTCTGATAAACGCATGGTGAAAACGGCAATCGTCTCACTCTCACCCCCTCTTTAAAAAAAAAAAATTTGATCGCATTAAAATTTTGTGTGTGTGTGTGTGTGTGTATGGAAGAAACATACTTCGCCGCAAACGCCGCCTTTGTGACCGATGACACGGGGTTCAGAATTACAGTAAAAAGTGTTCCCGAAAAAAAATAGTGTTTTATTTTTTACCGCAAAAATAAACGAAGCATCGCCGAACGTTCGGTTCCTACTCAACTGTAGCACTAATGGTTCGGAGCAGGTGGCAAAGTTTCAGCACTTACGTTATCTTATTAAAAAAAACTAAGAGTGATTTTTTCTGAGACTTTCAATGGGAAAATGGCAGCCGACGGAGCCCACGAATACACGGGGGGATACAGAGCCAGTCGGCGACGCGTAGTTTATTTTTGCTACGAAGAAAACACTGCAAAGGCCCGTTGCCACACTTTCGACTTCTTAGGACCGTGTGTCTTGAAACCTCTTAAAAACTCTTACGACGAGAAAACACACTGGCACGCTGGCGCCATCTATGCGGCGACTCTGGAACTGCTTTTCGCTGGAGCGTATGTTTTACGGTATTTGCGAGGTCGAATGTATGTACTACCTATAAGAAACGGTCGTTCCTAACACGAACAAAAGTTTTTCGAGCCAAGAAAGAAGAATGTTGCGCGAAATAATATAAAATATATGGGACAGCCAAGTGCTCCACGGCTCCCCAATAGGTGGCGCCAGTGTGTTCTCTTGGCAAGGGGTTTTATAGCCTCACTTTCTTTTCAGTGCGGAGTGAATATAGTTTTCACATTTAAATATTCTAAGCTTAAATGGTAAGACAAAATGGCTAGGTGGCGTAAGCTACCGCCCGATCCAAAGGGCTCAGCCGTATTTATCCATCCATCCATCGTCGCAAAAGGTTTTAAGAGGTTTCAAGGCACATGGTTCTGAGAAGTCGGAAGTGTGTGGACGAACCTTAAATCTTTTAACGGAGACAAGCTGTAGAAAGTCAGCTAAAAAATAAATAAATATATATATATATATATATATATAACAGGGTTTTAAATGCATGTAGAAGTATCGTGAGCTTTCTTCAACTTGTCATCCTTATATGCACGTCTTCGTTTTATGAGTCTTCACAATAAGGCGGTCTACTGTGGAAACCCTGGAGGGGCGAAGATGGGGGGGGGGGCTTTTGGTAGGCCTTACCAACTAAAAGTGTTCTTAATTCGTTAGCTCGTGCCGCCTCATCGAATCTAGCATTGATGATACTAGAATTGGCGCACGTATAACGCTTGAAGTCTCCCAAACGGTTTGGAGTACCCAAACGTTTTACGCATGCGCAGTTCGACGCCTCTTGGTGTTGGAGAGACCAAGAGCGTTGGGCCCTCTATTTTAAACTCTCTATCCATGGCAGTTGTACCGTGCCTACACTGAAAGTAAAGCGCTGCAGCGAAAGCGAAGATCGTCACACCTCTCACGTGATTTTCGATAAAAGTGGCCGATCAAGGAGGAAACATAAAAAAAAATACTCACAAAAAGGCAAAAAAAAAAAAAAGCGTGGTTTTAACGGCGAAACGCGCGCATGCAGTGCCTCGGAGAAGGCGAAGCACGCATGGAATTTATGGGAACGGCGCGCAGCTATTGCCTCCGCGCGTGCAAGTAGTTCCTTCCCTCCACGTTTCCGTCGCAAAAAAAAAAAAAAAGTTATTTTACGTTTTTTTTTTTTTTACCCGGGATTACGGCTTCGTGCGGTTTCTACGTTCTTTCGTGCACGCGCTCCCCTTCGCGGCCATTGCTACGCGTTTTATGAGTGTTCGCGCTCGCTATAGTTACGTGAGCGCGCGCACGCGTAGACGATAATATTTGGAGCAGCGTTCGATACGTACGAGAGCTGTAAGTTATGACTCCTCCTGTGTGCTCTTAGGCGCTTCTCGTTTGCCTACCCGAAATATAATGTGACTCCCAAACACGACAAAATAAAAAAAGAGAGAGGAGAAAAAAGAAAAGAAGACCGGAACGACAACTTACGTCTTCTCGATAGCTATGCGTATACAGGCGCGCTGGTGAACGAAGCAGTACCGAAACTTTAGTAAGCGTCGTACACTTCGGCGTTTAATGACGAAATAAAGTCGGCAGGGAGATGGCCGTTTGCGCGGATGGGCGCTTTTGGGGAAGTAGCGAAACAAGAAAAGGAAGGACTCGCTCGCGAAGGTAGTTTAGAGAAGGTATAGGCAAGAAACCTAATGACCGTAGACACAGCGAGGCTTGTATATACGGCACGCAGAGCGGGACATTTCGCCCGCGTGTCGGTGAGCCGTTTTCACCGGTCCTCTTGGGTGTGACAGGTTGCGATGGTTCGCGTTGCAGGGCAGCGCGCTTGTGAATCGCTGCGGCGAGCCGTTTATTTCATCCGATAATGCGCGAGAAAAAATACTGAACGAAACGTTCGCCGACCAAAAGAAACGATCCAAACAAATAAATAGTATTCTTTGTTGGCAGCAGCGAGTGCTCCGTTCATTACCCGGAACTTCGCTCGCACTTATTCTTTGTGCGAATAAGATTGAAATATTTTAATGCATGTATATATATTTTTTTTCTCAGAACGTACTGTAGTTTTTGTTTTTAGCTTGCGTGCAAATTACAAAACCCGAGTTTTTTCATTGTTTTTTTTCTTTGCTGATACTACTCCTTCTAAAATTATATATCAGGTTATTAAAGCGGAAATGACCGAGGGGTCGAGCTGTCTCTTTTAGTCCCTCTCTCTTTCCTGTTTCACCTCTCTTTTCCCTCGAATACGAAGCGCGTTGAATAAACCGTAATTTGGGGTTACCGTTCAGCGGTTAGTATATTTATTTTATTATTTTTTTTTCTCTGGCGAAAAGCAAAAGGACGAAATATGGCGGCGGGCTTTTCCAATGATTTACAGCTCGAGTGTTCTTAATGGTAGTCGTAAACTTCTTATATAAAAAAAGAATTGAAGTTACGTTGGACGTTTTTTTATTTTCATTTGAAGGTTCTAGTTAATTAGTCTTCATCTGACTTTTTTATGTCGTTTCGTTTTTTGTCTTTTTTTCTACTGAACGCTGTAAACAGGTGCTAAGGCCCAGTCAAAAGACATTCTTGTCTTTTTTGCCCTTCAGGTGTTCTCTTTTTTTTAAATAAATAACGAAGGAAGAACAAAAACGTTGATAGCCGTTTTCTAATAATTTTTTTTCAAACGTTCAAATAAAAATACGCAGAAAACAAAAACCAATGTGGCACCGTATATATATATAAACCGGGGTGATATGACCACCTTTTGGGGATGATCGTTCCCAGAAGGTGGTCCTATCATCCCCGCTTCTTCATCTCTAGGGCACGTTTCCTTGGCATAGTGGGGCTGAGTATCCGCAGCTCCAAAAAAGGCGCCGCCACCCAGCGGGAAAGACGTAAAGGAGAGAAAACGGGAGTGGCCGCCTCTTCAAGCGTGCATCAGAAGCTGGCGCGGCCTGGCGACCGAAACGTAAAACATAAAAAAAGAGCTGAAATGCACGAAGTTGTATTTGAAAATATAACAACAGGAAACTCGAGACCGAGCCCGACTTACAGTAAAAAATGTAAAACTAAGCATAGAAAAAAATGGCAGCGACATATACCTTTAAAGTTCTGTAGTGCATGAAATGCAGTATTTAAGAATGGAGAGTTTTTTTAGTTCGTTTATTTTATTTTAAAGTGAATATGGGCATAGATCCCATGTCGTCAGGTCACGGGACATCAACATTCCCGTTAAATTTAGCGGGAAAATTGAATTCGTGTGTAAGTCACGTGACGTCAATTTCCCCGCTAAATGTAGCGGGAAATGCACGGACGGGCGGACAAAATTTTGGGATTGGGGTAGCGCTAAAGAGCATCCCATGCTCTAAAAAAATGTAGTAGTTGCCGTTTCTTTGTACCTAGGGTTTCTAGTTACTTCTATGAGACTTTCTGATAAGCAGATCTGCAAACATAACTTGGCGCATGCGTGTTGAGCAGTGATAAATCTGTTCATCTGCGTACCATCAAACGATTTGCCTGTTTGCAAGCAGATGCGGAAGATGGTGTTACAGTCGTTTTGCTGTCAATGCGTTTACACCGAGTGCCTCAGCGAACAGTTGGTGTTCGTAACACGTCCTCGGTTTTAATACGCGTGCATAGACTTTGCTGCGCTGTCGCGCCATTAAAGCCATAACCATCGCCAAGGACGCGTTCCCCTTCGGAACGCGAGGTGAGTTTCCCCAGTTTTACCACGTCTGCAGGGAAGCCTGCTTCTGAGTCAGTTCGTACGTGCACAAAATGGCCACATGTCTACAAAATGGGAGTGCGCGCGTGTCCACGTAGGGGCGTGGAAGCTGGCAGACTATACTACGGTCACTGCTAACCTGACAAGACGGTGGGAGCTACGTGATCACCGGGCCAATCAACAGCCTGCCTTTCATCACCTGATCCCCCTCTCTGCGCGTGGGTAGAAGCGGAGCGCGATCAAGGGGCGTAAGCTAAACGTATTTATTTATTTCGAATGCCCTCAATGCCACAGGGGCATTGCAGAGGGGAGTGGGTTACAGGTATAGACAGAAGAACAAAAAGCAACAAATTCTAAGAATGCAATAATTGTATGTTAATAATTTACTAGAATATTGACATTGTTAAGGCACATTTAAAATCGACGCCATCAAATAGAGTTACCGCCGTCGCTGGAAGGTGGCTTCCAGAAGGCGTAGTTCAAGGCATGAATGAGTTTTGAAAGGATGTAGTTCTACACGATGGTATGCCCATCTTCTGTTGTTGATCGAGACAAGGCGATATGTAAAATTGAGATATTAGTAGCTTTTCACGCACGTACGACTGATTGAACGAGTACGTAGCTTCCACAGTTCAGTGAGCTTAGCGGGGAATGAAGTGATATAAAACAAGACATGAATTGTGATAAAAAAGAGAGAAAGAACGAAATAACGTTTATCAGTAATGAAATTCACTTGGTTAATAGCTCGAAAAGACACCTAACGATAGTGGAACGAAGAAACGTCAAAAAAGCAGAGAAAGATAAGCAACATATAAAGTTAAAAATCAAACTAAACTAAAAAAAACAAAAAAAAACATTACAAATAAACGAACTAAAAGACGCGATAAACATTAAACTAACTAAGAAAGAGTCTTATTTAACACAGAAGCGATAGCTAAGATTACCTGTAGGGCATAAAACGACTGAGCAGAAGGGTGCATTAAGAGCGCTCCAAAAAGCGAATAAGTAAAATAAAAAAATATAAATATGGTAAAGGAAGTGTGTGTGTGTGTGGGGGGGGGGTGTCATGAGAAGAAGAAAAAAATAAAGGTTTGTTCTGTAGTGGTCACCAAAGAGAGAGCGAGAGAAAGAGACGATAATAAATCATAAACAATGACGTAAAGTCATTTGGGTTGTGCTCGCCCTTTTCTTCGTTTTACCTGAAAATGTAATTTACCTGTCGTAACTTCCTCAAGCTTTTTTACTTTTATTTCGCGCAACGAGATATGCGTTTTTGTCCGGAGGCAATGCGCATCGGTGCGGGCACCGCATTTCCGCATTCCGGCTCAGCGGCAGAGTTTTGAGAGTGCCTCGCGTGACGTGCGCTGACAGATGAGCTTTCGGATGTCGTGGCAAGATCCGTCGAGCCTTCAACCCCACGTCGCTGAAGGCACAGGCGGTCTAGGCTGACGGTGGATGTTCCAAAACCATCATCGAGCATATTCGCTGTCACGCCGGTGTTTGGCATTTCGGAGGTACACGGATTAGGGTCGCGTCCCGGTCGCCTTCGTCGTACGACGCCGCGCCGTTCCAGAAAGAACCCTTCAATGCGTCTCGTTTCGAAGAACGAAAAGAAAGTCGTTCAATTGGGACTGTCGAGGGAAAACTAACGGAGGTTAGGGTGTTCCATAATGCTATCTAAGACCTCCGTGTTTTTGGTTCGGTGTTTATAGAGAAAAGGATCCGGATTTTCTTCGTGTAACGAGTTTTAAAAGAAGAAAGCGATACTGTAAAAGCATGCGCCGAAAACGCCCTGAGCGGTACTTTGTGTCTATATCATGAGTTTTATGCAGCTTTATCGAAACTGTGGGGCTGAGAACGTACCTGTGCAAAATGCCTCAAGTTCAAAGTCAGCGTTTTTTGTGGGTCTTCGACTGGACACGTGACCGTTTTGTATTGCTAAGTGGAATAATGAGGTGTCTGTATATTGAAGTTTCTAAAAACTGAGAGAAGTAACTCGCACGGCTCTCAAGCTTGATTCAAACTAACGCGGAATCTGGCTTGCAAGTAGCGGAAACCGCAAAGTTCTGGCGGGTCGTGGGATGCCACCGGTGACGTTTTACGGCTTCCACTAGCCACATTCGAAGTTGAATAAGTATATTTGAACTCAAATGGACGGGCTTCTCTCCGCCCCGTCGCTTTGCGCTGCTTTGTTCTGCGTCGACGGGTTAAAGGTCACTTCTACTGTTGTTTTTCTTGTGTGTGTTGGTTGAGGGTAGAGGACTATGGTTTTTATATTCCATTACGGCACCCCTGTCGTTGGGGGAAGGGAGCATAAAGGAGAAAACTGAATAGAAAGGGAAGAACGGGAGCTATGATCACTTGTTCGGAACCTCGGCTCTTCTGTTGCAAAACGGGCGAGGGAAAACACGAACCACATGATCACCTCCCGTGTGCTGCTGGCTATCCAAACCGTCCTAACTGAACCGCACACTTTCCTCCCACAACGGGTAGAGGCATCCACAACGAGTCAGTGCTTTTCGGGACCCGCAACCCGCTGTCCAAAATTGGTTATCATCGGCCTTTAGCCAAGAGCCGAGTGTAGAAGCCACGATTGAAACTACAGCGAATCATCGGAGCCTAACGCGTGCCACACCCGTCATCGAGGTCCACGTACCCTTTGTCGTGGTGCTGCTGTTTGGAGTCGTGCCGGCGCTCCTTGTGGTGGTGCTTCCTGCCCCCGTGGCCTCCGACGCTGTGGGACTTGCCCTCGTCCTGGTACTGCCGCTTGGCGCTGCTCAGCTCCACTAGCGCCACCAGGACCACGGCGGCCAGCAGGAGAAACACGCACAGCCTCATCGTGGGCTCTCGACTCGTCACGTGCTTTTAAGACCTCTGCAAAAACAAATCAAAAGGCCAGAGTCAGTCGATGACCAGTTAGTGTTACGAATCGGTAAGAGCGATTTCGCAAAATCAACGGATCAAGAGTACTCAATAGAGAGTTTTAGTAGACTGTACGCTGGGGAGCGGGCCTAGCGGGCACGTGCTCAATCCACGCTTAGAACTGATGACACGAGTTCCCGCTAGCGGAGCGTAGCTCTTGAATACGGTCTACTATATGAGGTATCTAATAGAATAGAATGGAGCGTTACCGCTATACTTCGTTTCTGCTTGGGTCCAGACGCAGGCGATGCTACAAGCGCGAGCTCCGGGCTTTCAGCGTCCCTGCCAAGCACGCGCGCTCGTGCAATGCAAGCACTGTTCAGGGCCACACGCTCGCGCTCGTAGCATCGGCTGCGTCTGGACCCAAGATGAAACGAAGTATAGCTATGCCGTGGCCGTCGCGCGACAGAGAGCATGCTTCGCAGTCACGCGCGAGCTTCCGGCAATCGTGCCGCTCCAGACTTGGTTTCACTTTAAGTCCGATCGCAACCGACGCTGCCATTCGACGGAGACAAACAAGAAGCAATAAAAGTGCATCGTCAGAGCGTTCCTTGTCTTTGTTACGTTCGCTATGACCGGCTAAATCAACTACGCTCAGAAGAACGTGGTGCAAGATGGCGGCGGATTCAGAGTGCCTGGTTGATTGCGTCGGTGACAGGATACCCACAAAGGGGACGGGCGCTGTGACCATGCACTTTTGACGCTGCCTGGTTGGCTTCGTCAGATTGTAGCGACGGCTGTGGCCGGACTTGAAGCGAAACAGAGTGTATCTACCTGTGCGAAAATCGCCTTCTGCGCGCTGCCATCTTTGTCTGCTGGGCTGTGGAACGCCTTCTGAACATGCGCTGTTGCCCTGCTGTTCGGTATATCGGACGCTGCGCATGCGTCCACAGCTCAGTGAGTCAGCATTGTTCGCCCGGGTGATAAGAGATGCAAAGGTCTATATCAGGTGTGGCCAGGCTGACCCGGCCTAAAGCCTGGTTCAGACAGTTGCGTTTGACTGCGTTTGACTGCATTGCGGCAGCGAGAAACCAGGACATCCCTGCTGCTTATATCGCGTGCCAAGATGATTCCTTGAATTGGATTCCACGCTTCATATGAAGCACAGATGTGCCGGTGACTCGCTTTCCGCACTCGACGCAACGCAGTCAAACGCACTCAAACGCAAGTGTCTGAACCGGCCTTAAGAGCCGCAAACAAGACCACGAAACTTCCAAAAGCCGGGGGGGGGGGTCAAATTTTTGTCTAGAGCAATACACAAAACTCGAAAAACTCGAACTACTTTCAATCTATCCGAGTCAAAAACAGTCCAACCGTATAGGTAGCAGTAGCACAAGACTACAAAACCGTACTTTCGATTTAAAACGCGTTCCATTAATTTTTTGGGGGAAGTACTCGTGTGACCGGGAGGAAGGGGGTAGGGTAGGGAGCCGCTAGCCGCACTTTAACACGCGAAGAGCCGCATGCAGCTCGCGTGCCGCAGCTTGGCCACTTCTGGTCTATACGGTAGCGCTATGCTAGACCTTGCCTCTGCGTTTTGGCTTCTCTGTTGTTGTATTTTTGAAGTTACTTTTGAGATATTTAGTACTGAGTTGGAAGAGTGAAGACTCGAAAGATATTTGCATAGGAAGGATCGATGACTTTGAAATTAGCTTTGTTCATGGCCGTCCGGTAGAACGTTCCCTGCTCCACACGGATGATCCGGTAAGCTTAACCCTTTTTCTGTTTTCAGCTGAAAGTGCCCGCGGTTGTTGGAAATCGAATAGGTTACTTCCCTACGACTGACCGAAAATCACCCGGTCTTCTTACTCACTAGGCCGATACGAAGGTTTCCGGACAGAATGCACATTTCCCGCGTGAAATACAGCTTGAATATCTGGACTGGATTTTCCGTTGGTCTCAAAATATAGTCACTGATAAGGTGAGAACGGTAGGGAGTGAGCTTTCAGCTGTTCCACCTCTCTAGCGAGCTTCCTACCAAAGTTCCTACCTTCGACGATGCTTCAGCGTCTTTTGCACCTCGAGCGCGCGTAGCCAAAGCACGAAGGAAGGCACGGAGCGCGCGCTGTGTATCGTGATTTCAAAAAACACGTCCTGCCGTTCTCATTACGTCCGTTGCTATAGTAGACGATACGACAGCTGGGCGTGCAAATAGGCGTAAGGGAGGTCGGGTGAACGAAGGAGGCAGTAATATGGTTTGCGGCGAAAGATGAAACTCTAGAGTGAAGGGTTTTTATCTTAATTTCTTTCAGCTTTCAGTGTTTTTACACACTGCAGAAATCCCAAAATAAAATAAAATATATAAAAAGGAAAGCGAAGAAATTTTGGCAAATGGCAGAAAGACAAAGTGTTAACTAACACATCCAAATAGTACAGCACGAACAAGAAAAAAACGCCAAAAGGGTCCGAGAGTTTACTAAAAGCCGACCTGAAAAGCCGGGAGGAATCGACCGTCTAATGTGTGCCATTATTAACTGACGTAATACACGTTGAGTATTTAATAAAAATGCCTGTCAATTTGTTTTCTTCTTTTTTTTTGTTGTTGAGACGTGCTTACAGGCACGGTAGACTGCTCATAAATTATTCAGCCTCAATTACCTACTTATACGAATTTTGTTGTAAATGTCAGGTCGTCCGCGAGGCATGTACTAACTACATTAAAATTATTAATACAGGTTTATTTTTGCGTTTGCTTTTTCTCTTACTGTCTTCCTTCCCTTTTTGTTTCTCCAGTCAAAGCGAGACGAACACAACGCTCGTGCAATGCTTTGATTGAAGCAACCAGCCTTTCCGAAAGGAGCGGAGTTTCTGCAATTGTTTTCAGAATAGTGCACACCAGACGCGCTCACATGAAATATACAAAGAAAGTGCAGACAACGAAATGCCGCCGTAGAACAGAGGACGCCAAAAGGGCGTGCAGAAAGACGCTCTTTCACGTGCTCCAGGGAGAAAAAAAGTGTTTGGAACAAAATGGCGATGTGTCATCACCCTAAGCACAGCGCACATGAAGGCACCCTAGATTCAACATGCATTTGTTTAGCGGATGAACAGGTGCCTGCGAGAAGCAAGCGTGTTTCGTACGTCGTATACAGCGCTGTCGAAGCTGCTAAAAGCGAGTCTGTGACTTGCTTTAGCGCTTGTTTTGCACGCGCTAACGTGCAGAAGAGACGCTGGATCTAGCCACGCGCTAGCGCCACTGGCTTTGGTGACATTGTACGCTAAGTGTAACACCAAGTATAGCAGGTACACATGTATCAAGGAAAGTCAATATTTTAGTCTAAATTTGATATCAGTTCATTAACACCGGAAAATAAGAAATAATTGATTGCCTTTAGAAATAAGCAATAAAACACTCAAGCTCACAAGTTTTTAAAATTAAATTTCTGTTTCTTTTTCGTGCGCAAGCATAAAGATCAGGGTGTCGAACCGGAACAGAACCGAAAATCGGAACTAAACCGTTATTTTTAGCCGAACTGGAAAGCAACTTAACTCCAAAAGGAGTTAAGTTGCTTTTGTATAACTCATTGTTTTTATCTCATCTGAATTACTGCCATTTAGTTTGGGGGACGACGACAAAAAGCAATCTGCAGAAACTATTTCTATTGCAGAAAAGAGTGTTACGAATTGTGTGTAACGTGCCTTATGATTCTCACACTGACCAACTTTTTAGAGAGCTGCGTGTAGTGAAGATATTTGATCACTATGCTTTCAGACTTAGCATAAAGTATAAACAGGAATGTCGCGAGATAAACAGTTTTTTATTGTCATTATCATCAATTCGAAAAAAAGCTGCAACATATTCCACCCGTCACTCGGATGTTTGGGCAGTAGAAACATCACGAACAGATTATGGCCTCCAAATGATTAAAATAACCTTGCCAACATTACTGAACACTCTTACGGGCTCTAATTTTGATGTCGAATCTTCCAATATGTGTGCGCTTAAGGACTATTTTCTTTCAAATTAAACAATCCTTACTGCTGTTGATTAGCTAGCACATTATTGCTTTTATTTTTGTTTTGTTAATTTTTTGTTGTTGTTAAGTATTTTGTATTATATAAATTCTTGTGTATGACTTTCCCAATGCTGTGTACCTGTGGGGGCTGAGGACCAGTCAAGCTGCTTGCACAGCTTTTTTCCTCAGCTCCCACCATACTTGTATGGTAAATAAAGTCATTATTAATAAAAAAAAACTGAACCGAAATCTTCGCCGTCATCTTGGAACTGAACCGGAACCGAACCGAAAAAACTATAACGGTAACCAATTCAAAACAATTCACGGTAAAATTTTTTTTTCATTTTCGTTATTACGTGTAATATAAAATTAATATTTGGGAATAAAAATTGGCATCTGTATCTCTATCCATTGATCAAATGGTTATATACACAATTGCAATGTAGGAGAAATTGTGGGGTTTTGCGGTGCTTTCGGATTGGCACTATGATGAATAATGTGTCACATCGTCAAGTGACGTCATGGTTTCAAGACATGCTTTCAAATAATTTGCAAGTAATGTCAGGTCACGTGACCCTGTTACGTCACGTGACTCACTGCGTCAAGTCGATTTAAATTGAGAACGTCCCTAGATTTATTAACATAGTTGACACCATGACGTAACATGACATCACAGCTTCGCACCGAGAGTCACGTGACACCGTGACGTAGGCGAATTTTATGACACCGAGTCGAGTGCTCGGGTTCATGACAATCAGCATTGCCAAACATTCGGGTAACGGCTGGTGTTGAATTAAATTTGATAATAGCCCAACTCTAACAATACATAAAGCCCAGTCCATGCTGTATGCTTTGCAAACCCCAGCACATCACTATGATAAATACGGACAGTATATAATTAGTGTCAGATCATGAGGGCGCTTGTTCTAATAGCGAGTTGGTGAGGGAAAAGCTGTTTATTTCCGTTATTTCTTCTGCGTCTGGGATTGCGTGGAGGGGAAAACTAACGGATATTTTTGAAAGTTAATAACGTCAGGGTTAATTCTTAGCAGTATTTACTGAAAGTACAAAAATTGCTGCACGACCCATTTTGCATGTATGCAGATCATTGTGGCACCCAATCATGTGGTTGTCGTTGCTGAACTGCCTCAGAAAGTTGTCCCTGAGAATAGAAGTATTGAAAGGCCTAAATGTGACATATTAATCTTACGTTACATGTAACAAAAGGTGTTTACGGGTGATACACCCGAAAAGAAAGGTCGTAGTGGCCTCAGAGGGACAGCCGAACTTTGGCAGCCGCTCACAGGATCGTCGTTCTCAAGTTTTGACCACCTCCGTATTTCGTTTAAACTTCAAAGTTCGCTGCAGAATAAAAGCAATGGAATATTCAATGTTAGCAAGTGTCACAAATATAATTCTCGAATTAACACCCCTAACGGAGGAGGCTGTCCCTCAAAAAAGAAAAAGTATTTTTGAAAAAAAAAAAAAGAAGACGAGAGAAAAAAAGGGGGAGGGTGTAGTCTTAGAAACATTTTGTGCTTTTAAGCCTGGGGTCTCACTGCTCATATATCCTACAAAAAAAACAATCTGCAAACACAAGTCAACACAATGTCCCTGGTTCGAATGCCGCGTGCCCAAGTTTCTCCTTGAACTCATTGCCATGCGGCATTCGAAGCACAATTCTCGTGGTAACTCGCGTTCGAATCTGTATGCAGACTGTCTTTTGTATGATGTATAGCCAGTGTGACCTGGCTTAAAGGTTCCTCTGCCCGCATCTTTGGCACGGACCAGAAAACGTGGCCCCGGAAACTACTCCGTTTGTAAAAAAACAAACAAAAAACACTCCTGCCAGAAAGCGCGTTTTCGTGGTGTCTGATGCTCGTGCCGTTCTTCATGACGCTGCACCAAGGAAAATAATTTGTGCCTCACAGAGACATGGCTTGCACTGAGCGCGAACCTTCTGCAGCGTGCACTTTGCACCGCATGTTTTTATTTTCTCAGCAAAAAAAATCGCAATGACCACCAACATAGAGTAGGATGACGTCACGTGCAAACCATGTTAAACTGTTCAGCGTTCAGCTTTTTGGTCAAATGCGATGTTCGCAATAGCAGTCTCGCGATGATATACGGCAGCATAGTGAAATGTTAGAGCGCATGACTGATAAAACACGTAGTTGTAAAGTGAGGGCTCAAAACAAGTGCACGTAAAACCGAATATAACATTAGCCTCGCGAGGCAGTATTTCGGGACCGTTTCAAGCGGATGCAAGCTGATGCCCAAATGTGATTTATTTTAGGATTTTAAGAATCTTCATCTGTCTTTCGCGCTATTTATATTTCTTTTTGCAGTAAAGCGTTGTTTATGCGATTATCTAGAAAAAATATCATTTATTATCTCCCTCTTTCTGCACATTTCGTGTATTTTCCTCCCGATCTATCATGCGAGCACAGTTAAATTCTTCTTTGCAAACCAAGCAACCCGGTGTTTCACTCTGCCAAACAGCGAACAAAAAACACGTTTCCGCCGGCTCAGCAGCTGGCGCATTTTCAAGTATCGTCCTCCCGTGTTGGCCTCAAGCGGGTATGTGAACCTCATAATTGATGAAAAATATATTTAATTGCTAACTGAAGATTTCACAACATAAATAAAACGCCGATCACCTTAAAGATATACATCATAAATAGGGTTTTGTGTTTTCGGATAAATCTGAAAAAATCAAAAAACACTCGCCGGTAAATTTTCCGTCAATTCGGATTTATCCGAAAAACTCCGAATTTCGAGGTCACAGCGACAAAGTAAACAGCAAAAAAGATGAAGTTTTTTTAACTAAACTTTATAAGAGCACAAGGTCAGTGGTCCCGAGGAAATTTCACTTCAGTTTCCTTTTGAATCTGGAACTATTGACAAAAGAGGTTTGCCTTTTAGCACGTCAAGGTTCCTTCGGGGCAAGGGTGATGGTACCCAAACTTTTTTTTTTTTCATTTTTACGCAGTAAAATAAACTTCGAATTTCAGAGAATTGGGAATCTAACAAAAATAGACTCCGATTAACTTCAAATCCCCAGCGAAAAATAAACTCCGGAAAACAGCCTTCGAATTTCACGAGAAATAAGCTCCGAAAACACAGAATCCCAATCATAAATAAACACTCCCCAAAATTATGTGAAAGAAGCTTTGCGATTCTTTTCTCGCGTTTTTATGCTTGATAGGCTCGTGCACTTGTATAAGTGATTTAGGAGATCCTTAAACAAATTTTTGATTTTGAAGCTAATTTAAATAACTATGTGTTCCTGGCACATATATAACTTCTAAAACTAATAGAAGTCTGTTATTGCCTCTTTTATGTGATGAACATAAATTTTATGTGTCTGTGGGCTGGACAAAAGCAAAGTACACAAGGGCCCGTGGCGGAACTATGACGATTACGCACATATATCGTCAGAAAGTGACCAGTTAAGTAGCTGCCATGTCGAGTAGAGCATTAACTACTACTTGTTCTATTTACAAAAAAAAATATTATTAGCAAGGGTGATGCTTATTTGCAAATTGAATTGAGCGACATCTTGTCAAGAACAAACCTCAAGAACCAGGCTATGCCAGTCTATCCTGTATAACAAAATGTTCACTTGGGTAAGCGCTATTTTAGGCCAGATTCAATCCGAATATGAAGTTGCTTATAGATTAGAGAGTGAACAATTTCAATCACCCCTCTCTGCATGATCCTTCGCCTGCATTACGATGCTGAGTGTAAGCAATGCTTGTTAGGAAAACAAGTGTTGTGGTTGCCGCTGAGTGTTTCTACAAAAGATAGACAGAAAGGGATTGGCCTAAAATGTTCCTGACATTTTGAAAATGTTATGGCTTTTAGCTCAGTTGTGACAATATATATGCACTGCGAAACTATTTCATAAACCATAGTTCACGATATATATGGCGACTAGGTGCCCATTCCATAATTTTATGCACTGTAATTAATTACTTTGTTCAAGTGCACAACTAGAATTTAAAATTAAATACTGCGACGCAAAGTTGTACCAATCACGGGTATTTTAGGCGACCTGCCATAGTTCGCGACAACCTTTTGATTCAGGTAAAATATATGTGACTCTGGTAAACAAAGAGATGTTGAGTCGTAGAAAGAGGACGTTTTGTATGTTCATTTAGATTTTCTTTTACTGTTGTGTCGAAATTAAATAACGAAATTTCATATTTTGGGTACCTGAAAATTAAAGTAGATTGTGTGAACGATAGAAAAAAGAAACATATAGTTAATCGTTTCACGCCGGATATAGTACCTATTACCAGAACAACGCTGAAATCATATTCTCAGTTTAGCGGTTCGATCGAACCGGTTTGAGCCGTTATTTTGGCTCGCTGGAACTGAACCGGAACTGAGCCGAAAACCGTGGACCCAAACCCAAACGGAACCGATACGAATTTTGGTTAATACGTAGCACATGCACGAAGTGTATATGCTACATCATCGAGCGGTAATGGAGAGTTTTAACCTTTGACAGATAGCTGGATGACTCAAAACCATTTTGGGTGGCTGCTTCAAAGCAAGGTTTCAAAAGGCTGGTGCGAGCTCCCGACCGCAGTATCATTTTACGAAGATGCAATCGGCTAAAACTACCCCATGTTCCCATCCCCCGATTCGTTCAGTGAAGTGGTATCACGGTGTCATGTGGCCTGTTGCCATCCTGCCACTGAAGCTCTGCCTCCTCCTGATGGCATCTCATTTTCGTTGCCATCCTCGCCAGTCTTATCTAAGCCGTGCACTTATGACATTAGAATGTAACACGAAACGGCTCGCATAGGGCTTTGCCCAAATAATGCGTATATGTGCTCTTCGCACGGAAATAACATAGTTCTACCGCCTCTTTCCACGCACGGTAATGTGCGCATACAAAAAAAAAGGTCTAAATTATTGCGAGTTATACGTCGATAAAAAGCTCATGTATACAAACACATACGCGCACGCACACGCACCTACACACACACGGAGGCACACACGCACACACACAGACAGACAGACAGAAAGACAGACAGACAGACAGACACACACACACAGACACAGAGAGAGAGAGAGAGAGTCAGTGATACTTTAGACGAGATAAGCTCGAGATACCTTTTTCTTCGGGACGTGAACAGAGGAGTGATCTTTATTCCATGCGTAATCCTAAAAAAAAATTTTTTTTTTTACGTGGCGATTTTATGAATTTGAGGGTAGGTTGAAGTTTGAAGTCCTTTGAGCGGGCGCCTATTAGGGCAGGGTATAAGGCCAGTGCCCCTAGGATGTTGATTTTCTTGAAAGGATGCTGGACCGAACATTGCAGTGTTCATAATAAGTGGCGCACGTTCTTTCCACGAGCCAGCAGTCGCCGGTGTGCGCAAGCACACGCAACAAAATTGACGCCAGAGCCTCCCATTCGCGCTTAAGGTGACAGGTTTTTCATCTCCACAAGTGAAAGCTACATGCTTGTTAGGCCAATTAATCGCCTGCCTTTCACGCCACACCCCAATGTGGAGGTGAAAAGCTTGTCTTTAATCTCCTTTTCCCAGGAGCCCACACATTTAACTGTAATCTTAAGCGTGAATGGAGGACTATGATGTCCATTTCTGTTGCGCGTGCTCGCGTACACCGGCGGCTGCTGGCCCGTGGAAAGCTCGTGCGTCACTTATTATAGACACTGAAATGTATAGACCAGCTCCCTTTGCCATAGGACTGCCACAAGAACCCTGTAGGATTGTGCGCGAAACAAAAACAATATTTGTTTCCTTTCTGTTTCCATGCTATGGTCTGGTGAGTATATGGACATCTATTGCCTCTCTGTGGTGTGCGCTATATATTCGTATATTATTAAGTGAGTCGGGTAGATGTTTTCTTCAGGTGTAGGAGGTGTCGAGTTAAGAAGTTGTTAAGCGCCGGTCATCAATATGTTGCATTGATGTCTGGAAGCATGTCCAACCTCAGGGTATATTCATTGTGGAGATGGAAGTGTTCAGTATGTACGATGTAATTCCTTTACTTTCTCAGTGGGAGGTAGGTGTATGTGGGTCTCTGCGGCCCCCATAGACATTCGCAACTTGTCACAGTTCGCCATAAGGGTCGCTCTGGCGCCTATCAAAATGGCGGTCATCTGGATGATTGTCGTAGAACAGCAGTGCTAGGCTGTGTCAGCGACTGCCGAGTAATTCTAGTTTGCTATATTCGAGCAGTATCAGAGCCTTGCGTTATTTTTTGCTAGGGAAGTGTAGGCATAGCCTTTTATTATGAGGCCAATGCTATCCGGGAGCTAGGGAGCGCGATTCTGCACACGGTGAGTACCACCATCGCTTAAAGTTGCGAATACCCTTGCTTTCTCTATGGACCCCGTAGGGGCACGTGCAGCCCTGTATGGCTTCTCTGAAGACCCCACGAGGACCCGGTAGACACGGCAGACCCTGTGTAGACGCCTATGTAGACCTTGTGTACGACCTTGTGAAGTACACCTGCGCCTGTACAGCTTCTACTGCAGACCCCATAAAGGCCCTGTGTAGACCCAGTGTGGACTCTGTCTGAACCTTTTGTAAGACCCTATATGGCTGCCTGTGGACCCCGTGCGTACTCCCTATAGACCTTGTATGGCTTCTTTGCAGACCCTAAGGGCCCAACTCTCTTAAAATAACTGTTACAAAGCACGTTTTTGCGTAAAAACACGAGAAAAAGCTGTCTTTATAGAAACCTTTGTGACGATTAGTACAAAATGACAGGCGCAGTGATGTTGGCATAAACTTTTAGCTTGACAGCGTTTTGCGGTACATTTAATATTGTTTTTATACAGCCATACGTCACCGACGATTTCAGGTAGCGCGTCCCGACCTGGGTGCGTCGTAACTTCACTGGCAATTCGCGGTGCGTCCGCCTGGGAGACGGAGGTTGGCATCCCTGAAACCGCCTTTACCGAATATATAGTTTCGGCGCCAAATGGCCGATTACAGCAAAATAAGACAGTCACACGCTGTCGAAAATCGATGCTCCCTAACGATACACGCGGTCGTGCAGTTCTCCGAGTGGTCGCTACGGGAGAAATGGTGGCGTTGCGATCGCAATTAGTTTGGTTTTCAAGTGCAGATCGGTGCCGGTTTTGAGGCAAGCTCTTCGGCAATTTTCCAACGACTTGTTCTAGTAACGTTGGTCGCCGTGCGGACGTAGCGGACCCCCTTAAGACTCAGTGGCTTCTGTACGGACCTGTAGGGCTCCGTTGACCTTGTATGGCATTTCTGCAGACCCTATGAGGACCTGTGTAGACCGTGTAGACACCGCATGGCTTTCCTGTGACCCCTAGAAACTCCTGTAGACCTCGTATGGTTCTCTGTGGGCACCGTATGACACCGTGAAGACCCTGTGTAGACACCTAGAGTCCTATGGACTCTATGTGATGTCTTACTATAGAGAAGAGTATAGGATGACCTCATATCGTCTATAGAATAGGACGTCCATAGAGCGTCCGTTGGCCAATTTCTATAGGGCATCCATGGATGTCTTCACAAAGGCAACAGCAGTTGTGGCCTGCCATAGATGCCTTCTGTTCTGCCTATGGACGTTGATCTATAGAACGTCCAGGAGTGTCCATACGTACTTTCACGGGTAGGGTTCTTGGCCGTTCTATGGCAAGCTCACGCGGACAATACATGGTCAAGAACTATCGACGAAATACAAATGTCGCCATGGCACAGTCAGCGCTAATAAACACGTGCAGGAGCATGGACTTTCACGACGCTCCAGTACAACATATAATTATAGGGGTATGGTTCAAAATAGCAGTATTCTCCATGCTAAGCAAACCGAACATGAAGTACATTACCTTTTTTACGGTTCCACCTAAATGCTCGCAAAAAAAAAAGCGCAAAAAAAACATGGCTCAGGCATTTATACTTTGTTTCACCTTATGATGTACCGCAGGAAAGGCTACAAGCGCGAGCTCCTTGTTGTAGGGCACATCTCGGCGGCACAAGCTCTCGTGCGTTAAGAGTAGCTCCCAACGCTATGAGCTCGCGCTTCTAGCCTTGGTGAAACGGAGTATAGAAACATTAAAATCAATTGAAGCGTAATTTTCTTTTTTTAAGTCTTGGGAAGAAAAAGTAACTAATAACGTAACTCCGTTACCTATTACTGGAAATAGGTAACGTAAGTACGTTACCCTTACTGTTTTGAAAATGTGACGAGTACATTACTCGTTACTGGTAACGCCGTTTCTTGTAACGCGTTGCAGTACACATTGGTTAGGAATGAAGCACACGAGGGCACCCACGCATAGCAGGGTGTATTCACTGGCTGTCATAGCGGCGTGCGTTTCTGTTGGGCGCATGTAGACGACAGCGAGCGTCCATTATGCCCAGTTCAAGCCATCAGCGTCGATGTTCTCGAAAGACACAAACAAAGGTTACCCGCGAATAGAAGATCTAGTTTTTGTTTCGCCGCAGAAATATACTACTTGCCGTAACTTATTGCGAACATAGCGGCTTGCTTGTCAAAAAGAAAGAAACTTGCCGAGCAACGCACGATTGCCGCTTTCTAATTTACGTAGACGTAGGAAAGTTTTATTGTTTCTCGCAACTTTCAACGAACGGTAATCCTATCCAGGCTCGTCTGTTCAACCGTGCCGGTAGGCGATGCAACGCTTCGCGAATATAGTTATGCGCCGCTGCACACACATGTCGCTGCTAAAGCAGTGAACCGCGTACGATTTCGAATTTTAAGGTTCTACAGTGTAACCGACGGTCTACGGCAGAGTCTGCCTCGAACGCTGGCTCCATAGAATGCCGATCCACAAACGCTTTCGCTCTCAAGAGGAGCTCGCGTGTAGCACGAAACGTCAGAGGCACGCGCGTGCATGTTCCTCCGAATCGACGTCCGCATCTCGGCGCTTGCAAACTTCTCCTCGAAATTAGGCCCGCAGAGCTCCTCGTTCACTCAATGGGAGAGACGCTGCGCGGATAGCTGCTTGAGCCCAGAGCCGCGGCCAACTAGCGCCGCGCTCCTCACCTCGGCGCGACCTCGGCGCCGGAGCCACCGACGCGGAAAGTTTTGCGGCCTCGAAGTTTGGGGTTGGGAGCTGGCTGCCTATAGTTGGTTGCTTGCCTGCCTCCGTAGCGCAGGAGTTCGTGTGCCGCTGGCATTAGGCAATTAGGTACACTTGGCGGGCAGATGTAGGGTAAATGCGCCGCTGTAGGCTTCTGCCAAGTATGCGCGCGCGCGCCGTCTTCGCGCGGGCTTCTGAGCGTCTGACGCCCCTGCCTGCGTGCATAAGGGGGGTGTGTGTGTGTGTGTGCGTGTGCACGTTCACAAGTCAGTCCCTGCATAAGTATGTGTACATTTTTTTTTTGGGGGGGGGGGGTGAGTAGAAATAAGTGTATTCGCGTGAGGGAATGTCTGTCAGTTTGAACGCGTCTGGTTGCGGGTTCGCATCCTCTTGCGCAAGGATGAAGTCTAGTGTCTTTGCAGAGAAAGCTTAATGAATTAGTTACATGCAGTGAGCCTTCCCAACTCGCTCTATAGAGCGTGCACAAGGTTTTGGAAGATGCTTTGGGCTATCGCGCAGTCACGTCGCACCGGATGCGTGCGCGGATGAAACATTCACGCGTCAAAGTGTTAGTTCACGTTACATTTAGTTATGCTCGGGAACATCTTGCTGCGGAATTTCCCGAACAAGTTAAGAGTGCTCATCGATAGCTTTGGTTGGTGCTGACGGTGCGCGTGCGCGCGGGTGCTTATAGCTTTGGTTTTATTGACTCAAAAAGTTGTCCTCAAGTATGCACTGTTGCAATGTTTACAAAATCACGGCCCAGCGTGCAAACTTCACAGCCCAGCACGCGCGTGTTCGTCGTCTCGGAAAGCGGGCAAAGTGTGCGCCATACGCACGAACTTCAAAAATGGCCCTGGGCAGGAGCAGCTGTTTCACTGTTTACAAAAGGTCACAGCTCAACGTGCGAAAGAAACAGTTCGGCGACGCGTGTTTGACACTTCATTCACACAGCGATGGAAGCACGCGCCAAGCGCACCACCACTCATAAAAGCAGCTGGCAGTAGCCTTAAAAAAACAAAAACAGTGTTGCTATTGTTAATGTTTGTGTGCACTTGTTTCTTCTTTTTTTGTGTTTGCTTTCCCTGAAAGCCAGTGCGGCAACCTCGCGCCGTTAAACAGTTACTGTCGAGCTCTGGACCTACTCTTTGTAAACACTGAGTCGTGTTCAGTCAAGTGCTTTCCTTGTCTAAAGGACCTTGCACACGGAGTACCGTGTTGTCCAGGAGCTTTGTCTCTCACCCGCTGTCTTAAAGGAGGAAAGGGCGCCACGACCTTCGGTGCACGTTGGATCGATTGCAGGCCACGGGTCTCGTTGGCGTGGACAAAACTGTGCGTGACACTTTCCGTAGACCTATCGCATTGTAGCTCGTATTTTTACTTTACATGGTACGCGCTATTGCATTTGGAATCTTTCCTCAGTGCATTTCTTTATGCGAAACAGACAATAGGTCAGTCCTATAGAATATTGGGCTCCATCCAGATAAGGATGTGGTGAAAGGAGGGAGTAAACTTTGATTGAGACGCGGACCACAAAACCATATGGTTGTTGTGTGCTGGGGTAAGTAAGCTACGCGGCGAGTGAACAGTTTTGTGACTGCGAATCAATAAAGCGAGCGAGCGAGCGTTGTTACTCCGGCGCCTCGAGAGATAAGCGAGAGATAATAAGCGTCAGCGCACGTATCGAGCTGCAAACATAGCCGTCTCTGCGGCCTCTCCTTGAGACGCTTTCGTGACCGGGATGAAAGCAAAGACACTGAGCGAAAAAGTTCCACACTTCTGTGTCTGTTTATAACCGCGTCCCTGAATTTTCCCGAGGAGCGAGGGAGCTTGAGGCTTCGCAGAAAACTCGATTTAGGCTCGATATTCCTCCTCCGGGATGCTTCGTGATACGATACGAAACATGCGCTGTATGACAATGACCCTCCACCGCAGCAGAAAACTTATAAGCAAATTTCCTTCGCGGTTTCTTGGAACGTGCTTTTTGCAAACACTGGAATAGGTAGCGTAGTTACTATACCGTGCCATGGAACGCGTCTCCGACTGGTGTGGCTAGCGTCCTATTCCGCCAGTGCATAGAAAGTGGTCCTCAAGTGGCAACAAATGACGTCACAAAAGCCTGGAGTCTCACGCTGGCGGGTGTCGCGATCCTGGCGGTTGGTCGTAGAACTTGCGGCAAAAAGCACGAGCAAACGCGAGTGTCGCTTTCTTCGAAGCGTCCCAGCTCCTGGCTGCCGTAGCTTCAGCAGACTGTCAAGCAGGAGAGCAATACCTGCAGCGGAACAGGCGTCTGCCACATCCACCACCGCCGTTATGACGCCGCCAGGATCGCTGCCGGCGACAGTGTGACACCTCTATGACGTCATCAGGCGGAAATCGATGGGCCACGTTTTTGGACGAGGTAAACGCATTAGTCGGAGACGCGTTCCAGGCACTATGCCATTCCAGGCACCACACCATCCGCAAATACTATCGTGGATAGTATTTACGAATGGAGGTGTTATGTAAAGCTTGCGGGAGTCGCAGGCGTTGCAAAGTTTCAGATCGAGGGTTGCACCACCCCATATTGTCCGGAAACTACGTGTCCATGCGATCACGTATAGTATAACACTAATGGCGTTTACGGATAAGCAGATAGCAGGGGTGACTACACTATACGACTCGCTCTGGCACTAAACCTGAAACAAAAATGCAGCTATTAACTTTGGGGAAAGAGCTAAAATTATTAGGGGTGTAGCAGGATTGCCCCACGTGCAGAATTCCTGTCGCAAAACCCCTCGTCATTAGCCCCGCGTTTTGAAAACCCCGCGTTCAATTATCCCGTCCCGTATTCCCCACGTGCCAAAAGCCCCGTCCTCACTGGCCCCATCATACCCTCTTCGCGCTTCAACCAGCATTGTTCCATGTCTTAACCTAATCTGTTGAGGGTCTACAAAGGCTCTTTAAAGTGAAAGGAACAACGAAATAAGCGTAACTTGAACAGCAGAACAACTTAGGATGATGTAGGTACAAGTCTCCAATTGCTTAAATCTGCATAACCAGCGATGCACCTTGCTGTCATAGCGGTATACTCAGACATAGAATCGTAGACTATTTACCTAGATGGATGCAAATATTTTAGAACGACATAAGAAGAATTGAACAGGTGTTTGGTGCTGTATACATAATAAGTATGGCGCAATGAGCTGCCGGTTAGCCGTTCTGACAGAATCGTCGGAACTGTGAATCCACGCGTCCTTCAGAGTCGAAGAAAGCTTTGGTTCAATGCTTATTCATAAAAAACTATAACTCTAAATGTTTTACAAGTGACTGATATGTTCTGTTTGTTCTCACTTGTAACGTAAATGTGTATAGCGTACGCCTGAAGAACGGGAAGCTTTATCCAATTATTCCTTACTTTAGTCCCGGGTACGGCATGATTATGTTCCACAAGCTCACGTGCACACTTACTGTCTTTTATTTAAAAGCAGAATGCTCCTCCCTCACGCTGAGGACTTGGCCACCTGACACGGGGGATGCGTGTCATGGGTTTCTGAAACTGGGTCTTTTGAAAGCGGGGCAAAAAGGCCGGGGTGCATGCCGCGGGCCCTTTAACACGGGGCATTTGACATCGGGTGCTTTCGTGCACCACCTGTTATTAGCGTTATAACTTGAATTCTCCTATTTTTTTTTCGGGGCGTATTTATCGAGTGAAATCGAGTCATACCAAAAAACATCCCACCTCAAAATAAAAATGTTAAAAATCTACTATACGTTGCATGTGCTCTTGCGTAAGACAAACAATTTCCACACCCACGCTACAGATACCGCGTATACCGCAACACTTCAATTAAATATTGAAGTGGAGTAGGTCTAGAATGCAACTAGCGGAGGCATTCAGGCAAAACGTTATACCGAAAGCGTTTTTTTTTTTTGATAAGTCTCAAGAATGATGCAAAGACGACCGTTCTCCTACTCTCCGTTTGCGTACTGTGACGAGCGTGTGCGAGAACACTGTGGCCATCCATATCATCTTGCGCATACGTAGTAGTATTGCGGTCTTTTATCACCTTCGTCTCTACGCACTTTTTTTTATACACATGCGAATAGTGTGCGTGCAGTTCGAGGAAACCTGTAACAGCCAGTGTTCTGTGCGTGCAAGAAGCTAAATAAAATATTCCATCTACACGGTGAAAATCAATCACCCGGCAAGTTGGTTTTGGCAAAAGATGAGTAACGACCTAATGTCGTCTACATCGCGGTCCAGCCTACTCATTTATAAGCACCGCGCATGTACATACGCACTTGAAATGCAGCAAAGGAAAGAGAGAACACGACAGAGAGAGGGAGAGGGGGGGGGCGAGCTGCAATATTCCCAAGAACTTTCAATGTCGCCAACAGCGAAAGCAACAATTTTTACTGTCTCGCGTAGCGGCTCCATAATATAGAGGGCCAACGTCAAAGTTGAGAACTCTCGCGAGGCATGACTTGTAGCGCGCAAAGTCGGTCGAGCGAGCAGCGGCCGTTCCTCAGTCGCATAGAAGCCCAAGATTTGCATAACGATCCGTTGATTCCTCGCCAGTTCCACAGGGACAAAAAAAGGGTTAGAAGAAACCCCTAAAAATATGACATGCCTCGAGTTCCTTTCTGTTTCTTGCAAGTCTGGCATGTTCACATCCAGTCGACTTTTTTAAAATCTTATTGGAGCCTTGCGTTTAAAAATTGTTTCCGACACGTTCATGGTTTAAGAGAAAGAAACATAGAGAGAGAAAGAGAGAGAGAGAAAGAGTAAGAGGGGTGTAAATGGGACTGCCAGCCAACTCATTACCGTCACGCTGCCGAGCAGAAAGAGAGGGAGAGGAGGATAGGGAGGTGATATACCCCCTTCACGCCCAAGCTGACAGTGCGGCGGGAGCTACACCCTCGTCGGTCCAATCAACCGCCTCCCTCTCATCACGTGACCCTAGTGTGCCTAGATTTCAGAGTGTTGCCAACTTCTCGAGAGGGGTCACGCGGTTTATGGGCCGGGTTTCCAGCGCGAGCCGCGAGGAGACAACGAAAAGCGCAGATCGTCTACAAGCGTCTCCGCCCGCTTTCCTCCTCTCCACAATACGACGCAACGCATGCGCACTTGCCAGTCGACCAATCTTCGTCCCCGGGAGGCGTCCAGCATTCGAGCCGTGGCATTATCGCTTACAGACACTGTCTTGAGGGGTGTTTCTTTCTTGTATGACGGTCATATTCTTCTTAAAAAAACTTTCTGCAGACATGTTTCAAGCATTCATAAGTACGCATCAAATATGCACGAACATGCGGGATGTGCCTGTGTCCGCAGATACCCATGTCCGCAGCTAACACCGAATCTTTTGCAGATCATATGTGCAGTGTGGCAGCGGCTTTACATTGCACGCGTTCTCCCCCATGGCTTCAGTCGGTCCTTTTCTTAAATGTAAACTCTCTACCTGACCACCGCGACCCATCCACCGAATTCCTGCACGTGGGAATGGGCGAGAGCACGATCACGTGACGAAAGGTAGACGTTCGACCGGTCGCAAAGGAGCACACATGGTTTCCAGCGCACTGTCGGCTTTGGGGCGAAAGGAAGGATAGACGGTACCGGGAATATTCGAATATGTTTCGAGAAAGAAGCCGCGTCGGCTCGCCACCGCAATTACGGGCAGGCGACGCGGTATACGTCGCGCTGCTCCTCGGCCGTCGTTTATCTCCCCACCCGGGGCGTTTTCACGAGCGTAACTTATTACGCGATTGCCCGAGGCCCCCGGCGCGGACGTCTCGGTGCCGGCTAACTGCTTTCCTTTCCGTCCAGGGATACAGCGAACAGCTAAAGGGGCGCTCGCTTATTACCAGTTACACGTTGTAAGGGCTTTCGCGTATAGGATGTGCGGGGAGGGACATTTATAACCGAAATGAACTCTCTCGACTGCCCATTTCATCATCCCAGTTTCCCCGCTTATTTGTACCTGTATTTTCCCGCGTGTAGAGTTTGAAGTATGGTTTTGATGGACGTTTTGCGCGTAAATATATGACAAAAAAATAAAATAAGCCAGAAATAGCACATTTAGTGGAACCGGCTCGTGTGTGGCTTTGTGTGCAGGTGTCGACGTCGTTCGTTATAGTATATACGCTACTTTCTGGCGTGAGTGTGCATATAGTGTTTCGTCTTTTCAGCAGTCTTTGTTTGTTTGTGCTTCTACCAGTGTGAGTGAACCATAGAGCGAGAGCATGCGTGTTGAACACTAACCTGTTCAAACGTTTTCTTTTAGCTTAACTCCAACCTGCTTGCGTTGCACTTGTTCGTTTACTTGTATCTTTGTTTGCGCCTTTCTTTTTTGTTTTTATATTTTTGGATAGAGGGATATAAACCCCTCCCAGTGATACACATGTTTTATTCGACGAAGAGCGGTCCCCGCTGGAAACGTCCTATTAAACTACCCACATAGAACCTCTGACAGTACACGTGTTTTTCTTCCCTGACTTTATTCAATTCCCGCCCCTGCCCGTTTCGATCTGGATGAGCATCGTACCGGCGTGCGGTCGTGTATCACTACTGCGTGGTGCACGTTAAAGACCCCAGGCTAGCGGTTTGTACTGCACTGGCTAAATTGCTCATCTACAGCTGGGAGACTCGTCGCCCTTGGAGGCAGACCAAGTTCTAGGCTGTATAAACATACACACAACCCAATTTTTTCCCTGACTTTATACCCCCGTCGATTGTTTTACTATACTCCGCTCCACGTGCACGTGTGTATATGCGGATGCTTTCCTGCGCGTGCACGGGTTCCTACGTATGTGAGTGCATATGCATGTATCTCTCCGTACGACCACTTGCATGCATGTTCCTTTGAATCCGTGGATAGTTTTTCCGTTGTGTTCGTATCTTCCAGATTGCTTTGCTGAGAGCCAACACGAGATTAGAATAACATCGATTTGCGTGTTCCGCTTTCTTCGAATAATGAATTCTGGATTCACTTATCGCGGGTGAAAGTCTTTTTAATTTAACAAAATAATTATAGCCTGAAACGCGTTCTACCTGCTAAGTGGAAAAAAATACTTTGTCTTATATTTTTTATTTATTTTTTACTGTTAATACATAACACAGGGTGAGCTGAAATGAATCAGAGCCATTTTAAGCTGACAGAAATAAATCAAGATCACCCGTTACGACACTATAACTCATCAAAAATATGGAAATAAATAGCGAAGTTATTTCGGAAGTAACTTAGCCAAACTGAATGTTAACAATACATAATAATACGTGATACAAAACGATACGTAATAAAAATAATAATATCTTAATAATACATAACGTGATACCAAGACCTACATGTAGCTTAGCTTGTGTTTTTCGTTAAAGCAAAGTACAACGTCACTACGCGACATCGGGGTTGTATGACTAACAAGAATGAGAAGGCGAGGAAAGGCAGTAATTTTGAGTTTGCCACCTTTCCTCGCGGACGAACCTGAGTACATATTTTCACGCACTAATAAAAAGAAGGCACACTTTTGCTGTGAACGCTTAGCTTTCGCGTCACCTTTCCAAATACGCGGAGATAAACAGACAGGGTAAGTAACACTGAAGAAGAAACAAAATCTTATGTCGCGATTATAAGGCCAAAACAGCTGACATAAACCGGCGAATTCCTATACGTGGAGTACGCAAATCCACCCCGGCAAGGAAATCTAGTGGAAGGACAGCTTTTGTGTTTGAGGCTGCAGGGTTACTTCGCCCGGCCGTACATGAACGGATGACATCGCACGGCCACCCGTTAGTGTCAGCGCTCGGGTGGGAGGATTAAGTTTCCATTATAGGGGTGCTGCCAGATCGTACATTTTTGCCTTCGCAAAATCCTCCCCTTCCCTTTTTTTGCCGCGTACTTTTTTTTTTTTAACGTGCAGCGTTTTTATATACGTTTAATTTGTTGCCGCGCACGTTTTGTGGGAAAGTTCCGGTCTGTGTTTTCGAGCAAATGTTTGCCTGGAGTGGAGCAGAGAATGAAAAAGGAGCGGCTTGAGACTCGACGAACCCTGCAGGCGGAAATGAGAGTCGAATTTTTATGCGCATTATTTTTGTACACGCTGAACGCTCGAGTTCGCGGCGAAGAAAGTGAAAACGCGTAAAACTGCCCGAGTACCACTCACCGCCGAGGTTTGCTTTAAAACTGTTAGGGATATTATAATATCGCAAAACGTTTAAGAAACCTGACAGTTTGTGCTAACAAAACGCTCCAAGTCGGCTGTGGCCCGAAGCAAATTTCACGAAATTTGATTCAAGAACAATTATGGACACTGACAGCTTATTAAAGGGATACTGAACCAAGGAATTTAGTGTCCATAATAAGTGGCGCACGTTCTTTCCACGAGCCAGCAGCCGCGGGTGTGCGCGAGCACACGCAACGAAAATGACGTAAAAGACCTCCATTCGCGGTTAAGATGAGAGTGAAATGTATGGGCTTCGGGCCAAAGGAGAATAAAGACAAGTTTTTCATCTACACAGTGGTGTCTGGTGTAAAAGGTAAGCGATTAATTGGTCTAACAAGCACGTAGCTTTCACTTGTAGAGATGAAAAGCCTGTCTTTATTCTCCTTTGGCCCGAAGCCCATGCATTTCACTGTCCTCTTAAGCGCGAATGAAGGTCTTTGACGTCATTTTCGTTGCGTGTGCTCGCGCACACCGGCGGCTGCTGGCTCGTGGAAAGAAAGTGCGCCACTTATTATGGACACTAAATTCTTTGTTTCAG
Source organism: Ixodes ricinus (assembly GCA_037355805.1). Classification (NCBI taxonomy): domain Eukaryota; kingdom Metazoa; phylum Arthropoda; class Arachnida; order Ixodida; family Ixodidae; genus Ixodes; species Ixodes ricinus. The sequence goes on along the minus strand of JAZHYW010035789.1, from coordinate 2,654 downwards.
TATCCCTTGAAGAGAAGCAGGATGCAACTAGAGTCACTAGGTGCGACGTGTCCCAAGCATCTCATTATCCTTCCATGGCCAATTAGAGTGCGTGGTCAACCGATGGATGGATGGATGGATGGATGAGGCTGATCCTTTTGGATCGGGCGGCGACTGGCGCCACCTATTCAGTGTTTTTTTCCGATAAGAGCGCCGAAGAACAAATCGCAAGGCAAGAAGTGGGAACTTACCAAGTCACGCCCTGCGTTTCTTAGGTTGTCAGTCCCTCTATATACTCCATTTTATATGAAAGAGGTGGTGCAAGGTTTTTAACGTTGAAAGAATTTGCAGTGCACAAGCGGCTAAACCGAGGGGCTTCGAAACCCCGGCCCGCGAGCCGGACCCGGCCGTCGGAAGTCTTCCGAACGGCCCCGCGGCTGACCGCAAATATACCATCAAAAATATTCCAATTAAAAAAAAAAAGTGCGCGTAAAGAAACAAAGCTACCAGAAAGAAGGAGAGAAGCTGGAACGTTAACGTTGGAACTCTCGCCTATTATTAACTTAACACTGTCATCACTATAGCATTGCCATTCTTTGTCCCCCGCTTCTTGTCTGCGTTAAAATTTCAATTCGTTCTCACGTACATTGCGCTTAGCGTCCTCTGTCACAACTATCGCATATTTTTAGCATTCGTTTTGTGATTCTCGTTGGTATTTTAACACTGCCTGTGCGAATGTGCAAAAGTTCCCACGCGCATTCGTTTATGCCTGGTGAGTTTTCTTGGTCACAAGTTTTGTGTAATGTCATAATGAGTTAAATAATTAAACTTAAATTCAAAGTATATTTGTTTCCTGCACCTTATGTTTCTTTTTAATACTGACTAAAACATTCATTTGTGCGTTTAAACGCTGACCTAGGTTTATTTACTTAGTTTTTTTTTTGTTTTTCGTTTATAATTACTCTTTTTTTCCCCCGGTCCTTGAGGTTGTGGCAGCTCGCCAATCCACTCCAACGGATCGATTCGTAGCTCTTGGCTAAGGTCAGAGTTAGTGTGAAACGAAGTATAGTGTTAGGTTATTCAATGAAAAAAATATTCGGAATAACTAGAGGCTATCTAAGACACAGGACGCGAAGAGTTGATAAAAAACAAAATCATAGGACTATATACTAGAATGATCGAGAGAAGCTATTTTCCTATCTCGAACGTCTTGTTGCCTGCGAGATAAGAAAAGAAAGGCTCAATATAGAGCTATTTCACGTCGCACGAAAGCTTCACTTCTTTGTAAACGATGTCCGCAATCAATACCGCGTATAGCTCGTTGTCGCGCTTTTAACAACGTGGATGTTTTCTGACGAAGAAAAATTTAATCACCTCGAAGCAGCCGCGAATGTAACCGAGCCCTCGTGTGTCTTCCCACTTAATGATCCCGCGGTTGTCCAATCAATGTTTTGCGATAAACGGGCGTCGCACTCAACGTGCAAACGCGTCGCTAATTGCGGGAGAAACTCAATACATAGCGTTAAGGTGATCGTCTCGTCGGTATCGTGCGTATCAACGTGTCAGTAATAGAGCCCTACTAACACGCATTTTTTATTTGTCCGTTATGACTTTATTTAGGAGTGTCTCGCGAAATGTGCATTCTCGTCTTCCCCGAACTTTGCTTGAAGTTTTACAAAACCTCAGTATGTCGGGAGAGAAGATGCGCAAATCAAGCGTATACTTAAATATGAAGAGTCGGGCATCTCTGTGCGAGCGCGTGTGTCTGTACGCGTGTTCTTTTCCGTGCGTGCGCATGAGCGTGTGTGTACGTGTGTGTGTGTTCATCCGTGTGTGCGTGCGCGCGTATACGAGGTGAGAAAGAGAAAGAAAAAGGTAAAAGAGAGAAAACATCATGTTGCGTTTAGCCGTGATCTTTACGGAGAAAACAAAGTATGCATAATCCGGTTTGTGGTCCGGTACCCGCGAACATGAAATAACAATGGCGATATTGAAAACGAAAAAAACCTCGGCCCCTGTTTTTTTTTTTACGGAATTATTTTTGTACATGTTTTAGACAATGTTTGCACTGTCTGAGGCATGTCTAATGTATGATATATCAGCAGTGGGACCGCGGCTTTAAAAACACACTAACGTTTTTTTGTTTTTGCTTTAATGTTTGCTGCGGTTATTTATTTGAACATGTCCTATAAGAGCCCAACTACTACTCGGAACATAAATTGCGGCTCGAAATTCAGTTGCTGTTCTTTTTCGCCCAAAAAGAGCCGGTTTCAGTCGCGCTCACTCTCTTTTCCATGGTCAAGTGGGTTTCAAACCAATGTCACCAAATATATTCAAAATCGTGGGTCATCTAAGGCACACAACCAATATTAAAAATAGAAAAAAATAATATGAACCTTATTTCTTGTGGCCTCCAAAAAACTACAAATACATTGATCGAAAAAAAAATTGCACAGATCACGGGAAGTCTTATAGCCTCCTCTATACTCACAAAGCTTGACAGCTCGACCAGGGAGCCACTGAGTGCCGGGTCGCAGATTTGGAGCGCGAGGATCCGGTAGCAGAGAGCATTTCTCGGGGAACCTGGTACTCAGCGCACAGCTTTTGCAGCGGCGAGGACCCGAAACGTGGTTTTCAAACCAGACGAGAAAGAAGCGGTAGCGCGAGGAACCCCA
>JAZHYW010035788.1:0-20535 GCA_037355805.1 Ixodes ricinus | reverse complement strand
AATTTGGTTTTGGCATGAATAATGGCGGATTTATAAGCCCTAGCGCATTCGTTGTAGGCGTTCCAAGAAGCCGTAGTGTTGACAGCCTTAGTCCGCTTATAGAGTCTTTTTTTCCTATTGGATTGACTATGAATTGTTTTATTGTACCAAGGGTTAGTGTTATCAGATATAATACGGGTCAGTGGAATAAAACGTTCGATTAGGTAGATCATTTTATCTTTGAAGAGAGTCCAGTTTTCATTAACCGTTCTTTCCCAGAAGTTAACTGAGAAAGTATGATAAAAATCTTCGAGGTTCGAGTTGATAGATGCGTAATCAGCTCTCGCGTAATTGCGAATGAATTTGCAGTAATGTGATCTACGAGGAGCAGAGAGAGAGAGAGAGAGTTAAATCGATGACGAGATGGTCACTAATGCCGGGTAAGTACGTGATGTTACTGAAGAGTGAGGGGTCTTGGCTTAAGCATAAGTCGAGTATATTGCTGCAGTGATTAGTAATCCTAGTAGGCTGAGTGATAACATTTGAAAAGTTGAAATCTAAACAAAAGTCTATAAATTCTTGAGAAAATGCGCAACTAGAAGAGAGGGCAGACCAGTCAATGTTCGGGTAATTGAAATCGCCAAAGAGAGTAACAAAGGCGTTAGGGTATTTAGTTGTGATTTCAGAAAGACACTTATATAGCTTGGTAACAAATTCTTTATCACTATCTGGCGGTCTATAGCACACAGCCACTATTACGGGGGGCGTCGTAGCGACGTACACCCAAACAACTTCCAAGTCGGTAAGGATCGGTATAACCCGAGACGGAATTTGATTTTTTATAGCTAAAAGCACACCTCCCCCTCCTAGCAGATCTATCACACCTATACACACGAAAGTTTGGATACAAAGGAAAAAGTTCAGTATCAGATATATCAGGGCTTAGCCACGTCTCGGTAAGAGCAACGAAATCTGCGTTGCATGCTTCAACCAAAAAAATCACATCGTCTCTTTTTGGTATCAAGCTTCTAATGTTAGTAAATAAAATAGAATGATAAGAAGGTTTGTTACAGACATCATGGCGTTTTGCAGGTTGATTGGGTGACGAAAAACGAAATGAAACGCTGGCATTGCTATGCACTTTTTTCCTTCACGGCACCAAGAGCGGCGTCAAATACGTAACACTTATTATCTATAAACAGCTTATCGTGACGCAGCTTGTAAGTCGTGCCTTTAGGCTTGGCAAAATCAAGAAGATGACGGCGTGCAAGTCGGACAGAAATTGGAAAATCTTCACTGATAGCTACACGTGTCCCTTTGAGCTTAAATGCCGACGAAAGAATGCCCTCTTTATCCTTAAATGATGAAAACTTCACAATTATAGGGCGACATTTCTGTGGATTGAACGCTCCCAAGCAGTGCGCTCTTTCAATTTTACTTGAGTTCGACATTCACGCCTAGGTTTCTGGAACACAGGCCAGTTACCAAGCCCTCGGACTGGGCCCACGTTTCCCTATCGGTGTCAGTGACGCCAAAAAATAGAAGGTTGTTGCGGCGGGATCTGCCCTCCGCGTCGTCACAACGAGTTTTCAGCTGCGAAAGTTCGTTTAGAGCTGTAGTAAGCTGAGCTTCGGTAGGTGTGACGCTACCGATTTTCTTCTGCTTTAGTAAGTCGAGTTCAGTTGTTAGGTTGTTAACGCGTTCCTCTAGAGCGGAAGCAGATTTTTCGCTTTCTATATTTTTCTGTGTTAGTAGGTTTACCTCTTGTTGCAGCAGAGCAAGGCTACTCTGAAGCTTCGCGACTGTCTGCACAAGCGCAAGGAATTCATCCTCTTGTTGCTTGCTCATAGGGCCTGGGTTCTTCTCTACATCCCCAGACATCAAAAGCAACAAAGTCTCTAAAAGATTCAATACACGCTCTAAAAGATTCAATACAAGCTCCGGGGCATGGAAGCACAACTAGGCAAACATAATTCGACCCAAAACAGTGGCAAGGTTTACAACTACTAACCTGCGGCAAGACGAAAAACATGAGCCACCTCATCGCTGCAAATCTTCTGCTTTCTATAGCAGAAGACAGTCTGCAAACACGAGTCACCGCAACATTCGTGGCTCGAATGCCGCATGCCAAGTTTTTCCCTGGACCTCATCGCCATGCGGCATTCGAAGCATGGAACTCAGGGTGACTCGCATTCTAATCTGCATGCAGTCTGTATATTGTATGATGTATAAGCAGTTTGACCCTGGCTTGAGGCTAACCGTCGTTGTGGTGTAATTCTAAAATTCGCGATTGTCGAGTTTTTTGTGTAGGACTATGCGGTTCGGATCCGCCTTGCGGCATCTCCCCAAGGCGGTGGCTGAGGAAGGCCAATCGATGCGACTGCAGCAGTGCGATACGTGGAAGGACCGAAACGATAGGCCCGACGAGGCACGTGCCATCACTTACCGCGGCAGCTTTTCTCGTCCAAGAAACCCAATCCCGAGCAGCTTTCCCGCTTTGATTAGTATCGACCGTCTCTTTGCCAAAGCCTGCCGCCTAAGAAGTGGGCATCCTCGTCACGGCACTTGAGTTGATCCCAGTCGAGAATATTCCGGTCACTTCGTTATTCGAGAAGAAAACTGACGCCGGTAGGCGACGCGAGTCGAAGTCACGTCTTTGAATAAGACCCTAATACCCCCCAAACATAGCATGTCTAATCTGCGAGACCACTAATGTTTCAATGGACGCCTATATACCAGTAATAAATACATTTTTCGCAATGCTTTTTTTTCACAAAACGTTTTGAAGCGCAGATATATAATTACGCTTTTTTAACTTTTTTGATATGGTACACAGGGGAGTTTTCTGGCGGTGGATAATGTTTTACGGTGAGTAACAATATTTTACACATTGCGTGGGGTTCATGCTGCGTTAGACGGTAATGCTAAAAACTGGTATAACAAAATAATTTTCACAACTCGCGATTACAGGAAAGTATAAATGTTAATTGAAAAACATATTTTTTTTTTTTACAAGGAAGCTTTCGGTGGCAGTAGCAGATGGAATCGCTTGCTCTATGTTGCATTCCTGAGAAAGGAGAAGTGAAGAATAATTAAAACTAAGGATCGTATGAACAGAAATTTTTTTATATAAATAAAAATGCATTTAGGAACAAATTATTGTTCAAGCAGTATAGTTGAGACCAGGAACAAAAAGTGGACAGCACAGGTGTTAAAGATGTTGAAAGTTCAAGAAGCTCGCCTGCACCTTCGCCATTATTTATATTTTAGAGCCGTGCTCATTGGGCTTAACTTTCTTGTTAATATGACATATCTTAAGAAAAACGTTGTCAATTACCCAGCAAATTAAACGTCGCAGATGCGAAACGTCTGAAATAATAGTTTTAGGATTAGAAAAAAAAACTGTCTTAGTTGTTATTAATATATACCATTATTATATATACCTAAAAAAAGACAATATCGGTAATTCTCAAATTTATCTCCAGGAGACAGAGTTTTTGTCTTTTTTAATGAACGTTGCAAAGAAAATTTTCACAAAGATGGACATGTTCCGTTCTGAATTGTTTTTAAGTTAAAATAGGATGTGCGGAAATTATTTCTCTCTGTTTTTTATATATCCTGAACATCTAAATTTCACGTTATTTTTTTAACCTGCGTTTAGGATATATGAAGCAGCCGTAATGCTCTGAAGCTTTATTTTCTTTTTCTTTTTTCACTTCCGCATTTTTCGAAAGCAGGCCAAGGGAAATATTTCGTCTTAAAATTAGCCCGCGTTATATTAAAGAAACAACTTATTGGGCTTATATAATATAAAAAATGCATTCTGTCTTTCTTCATAACTTGTGTTAATAGTTCGTAAGAAGTTGGGGTATTCTGTCAGGCAGATGGCGGTCTTCGTCACAAAAGATGAATTTATATATATATATATATATATATATATATATATATATATATATATTGTATTTATTGTATTTATTGCTTTATTGCTATTTATTTATTTATTTTTTTTCTTCTTCTCGAAAGCTCCTGCTCTTCCGCGATACGGCTTTTTCCTCTTACGCACTCGGCGTTTCTCCTTCACCTTCATACCTCGCTGACTTCGGTCACGGACACACCAAGCTGAAACCATAAGCTCAGCGCTCCGACCTTTTCTTCAAGTGCCGACGAGTGATGCTCTTATGTAACGTGTCCCCCAATGGCGCCTGTGCTTTGAAACTCCTTACTTTTACTATACATGCTTTTTGTCTTGTTTACGAATTTACTTTTTTATCCTGACTTTGACTTCGTCTTGTTTTTATCTGATTTTTCCCACCGTCACCAAGGCGATTCGTCTTGGGAGTATGGTCTTCAGTTTGTGTTCAGATTTTATTTTTATCCAACTTTGTTAGATCGAAAGTCTTCGGTTGTAGCAATACTTTTCTGAGTAGATAAATGAAAGGGAGTTCACTGCGTTCGTGCTGGCACAAATTAATTTTCTTTCCGCCATCCTGAGAAGCAAATAAACAAACGAAACGAAAACATGGCTGTACCTGTTTTCGGAGGTTTCAAGCTCCTCCAAGACTGGGCTGTAATTAATCCCAAACTATTACAATTGTTCTTTACTGTAATGTATTTTATTTTTTCAACCCTCTTCCTTTTTATCACGGGGCATCATCTGTCCAGAACAATAAAAGACAATTATTGGGAGAGAGTTCCCACAATCGTCGTTTATTGTTCTGCACTGGCCTCGTACTATTTTCTCTGTTTATTTTCCTTTATTCGCAATTACTATGAATATTTTTAGCATTTTGAAACAACCCGAGGCTGAGGAATACGAAACTTGGCTCCGAGAGAAGAAAAGGGGAACGTTTCAACATTGACCTTCTCTTGTTTTGGTGTCAACTCTCGCACTCCCTAGTCTCGGGTTGCTATCTAATGTTCAGTATACTCCGACTCACTTGAGCCCTTACGTTATGTTCGCCAATATGAATACTTCATATTAATTGTGAACCATTATTATTATGATTAAAACGCTTTGAAATAATATTTATTACGTAGGTATTATTATTTTAAAACCGAAGTAATGAAAAGCGCCGAAATGGTAATATTAATACCTGGGCGCTTCTACTGTTAATCTGGGCCTAACTTGTGACAGTAACATAAATAGGAACATTGCAAGCTGTATTCAGAAGCTTGGTTCAATATAGAGCCATATGGTTTAACTTATTGGCAAGCCTCATTTATTCAACCTAATATTACGCAAGTCGACTACGGGGAATCCTAAATACAGATGTGAGAGTTGAGGCGGTCGTTACTTTTACATCATATTTTTTTATGAAACGATTTTTATGTTTATTATTACTCATTTAATACCACGGCGACTGAGAACACTTTGGTAGAATTTGATCAACTTTCTTGTACACATTCGCCTGAACTAAAGTTCCACAAATATTTTTTATATAAGGTAACATAAAAATTAATGCTTTTTTTTCACATATAAGCAAGGGTGCAAATAAGAAATACCCCCTACCCTAAGATAAGGTATATATTTTGTTATATTACGAAAAACTTGGAACAAAATTTGAAAGAAGCCATTTTTGAATACTTTAGCGTGTCAAAACCCGAGTGCACTTAATCGGCTTCCAAAAAAAAAAAGTTTAATCTGCAATTAATATTAAAAAAGTCCCGTGGATTTTTTATAATATTTTTGCCGATGTTTAATGAACCGTGTAATATTTTAGACTTGAATTTTGGAAGCGACCCGTTTAGTCAAGTTTATGTTTCGTTTAATTTAGGTGATACCATGATGAAAACTGCATGGTGTTAAATTTAGCTTCACGCAGCGATAAAAACGCTGTTTATTTTTCTTTAAGGCACTACTGTCTCAGTTTTGTTACACACCAACATTCGACTAATTTGAGCTTATGTAGAACCCGTAGGGCTCTGGACCTAATACAAATTTCTCTCCCTACTGAACGTGTCGGAGGAAATCGAGGCTGATGCTCGTCGGGAAAATGCTAACTAAATACGGATTTTTTATATATAAGTAACATTACGTAACTTATTCTGTCTTAAGATCAAGAGTATGTTCTGCCTCATAGTGTCGAGTGCGTGTGCCAAGGCCCGAATTCAACACTTGTATAATACCCTCGGGGTAGCAGATGTTGCAATTTTTGATCCAACTTTTTTGGCGTCTGTAACTAACCTGTGATCAATCAGTTGTTCATTTTGATAATGGCGTCAAGCTGTTCATGAGCTTAGAAAAGAAACAAATGAATGAATGGTTGAATGAAGAAAAAATTGCCATTAAGTTGTCTTGCGGCCAAAAAAAAAATCCATCTTAATAATATTTTGGTAATAACTATACGTATGTCTACCTTTGTGTTCGGTGTTTATACTGATATATATATATATATATATATATATATATATATATATATATATATATATATATATATATATGTATTTGTTATAGGATTTAAATACAAAAGTATTTGACTTGGTGGGGTGCGCCTCAACTCCCCTTTTATAGCACCGCTAGTTATAATAGTTGATTGCTTTCTGATAATGATGAGACCGAAGGGCTGACCTTCTTAATCCCACGGCAGTTTATTATCACGTCACTTTTGTTGCTGACTCCTATGTACAAATATTACTGCCGCAGCGAGCCTGTTAAGAGAACACTAGTTTGAAAGGACCGAAAATTCAGTGTGGCAAGTAAGCGCAGAATAGGAAAGCCAAACACGCAAATCTTTTTTCAGGAACTTCGGATAGAAAGAAGCGTATGAGTGCTTTCACGCAGCGGGAAGTCTAGACGCAAATAAGGTGACAAACAGTCTCGTATCAGTGGTGAGATAGCGTGAAAAATGCGTCCCGTGGGAACTTATTGGTATTCGTGCTGCGCAAAAAAGAAGCAGGTCTTTTTGCTAACTTTTTTCGTCTTTGATATTTGTGTTTTAAAAGGGACTTTTTTTAACAAGCTGTCGGTGAAGTCAGGACGCTACCTCAAAATTCAAGGAAACGAAATTATTCTATTTTGTGTCCAACAAAACAAAACAAGTCCTCGCGATCACAAAGCATGGTAGATATTGTGATAGTAATTGTGTCTACGACATTTGCCGAGGTTTGGAGACCAGCGCGTGTCTCTGACGTGAGCGTTTCAACTTACGACTGAGCGTTAATACGAACACTTCTGAACGCTAATATTTGGGCACTGATCGTTCAATCAAGGTAGGATAACAGTGCACACCCCACCGAAAGGCTCAAAGTGTGTGCTTTTGAAATGATTGTGAATCATTATATAATAGTACAATTTTAATGATTGCTGGAAGGAAACGGAAGGAAACATATCTATAGTTATTTGAGCCGTTGTAAGTGTGTTTGAAAAATGTATTAGTTTTCTCGAAGTTATTTTGGAAACTACACTTAACATAATGTATTGCTGACACTTCAAGGGCTTTTGAAGAAAGTTTGGTAACGATCATTTTGTTATTGAAGTCGAAAACCTGTGAGGTAGTGGCCGTTAGCGAATGTTTTCCGGCTTAGTTTATTATTTTTACGGAATAATATTCAAAACACAAAAAAGGAACACAATTTTTGTAAAGCGTTTTATCAATTCATTTTATTTATTCCTACTGTGAATCCGCAGACTCAAAAATATTAAGTTGCACTAAACTCCTATATTGGCATTCGTTTATTCTGGATTTATATAACCTCTTCAAAGACTACTACAGTTGCGATGCAGAAAACACAGCTGCAGTGCTGAAAACCACGGTTAAATCAGAAAAAACAATGTTTTACTACATGAGACAGGTGAGTGAAACTTAAATTTTAAGACGTTTCTACATATTCAATCAAAAATCAAAACGCATTTTGAAAATAAAATATTAGGCTTGTGTTTTACCACGTGAACTTTGAAATATCAAATCCGCATACGTTCCCGTCTGATCACTGTAGGTTTTCTCGCCTCAAATGCTTAGTAATTCGTTTCAAGTCTCACTTGGTTTCTTTTGTATACCACGGCAGCAAACTTTGTTACGACCCGAATTCAACTACGAGAAAAAAGCCTTATTCTCTAAATTTTTTTGCACTGGTGTTTTGGAAGAGGAATGTAAGATAACTCTTCACGCTTAGGCAACGCGATTGATTTTACGAACTCCAATAGCTCGCATTTTTCCAAAACTCCCCGGAAAGTTTTGTACGCTCGTATATGTTTTTGCTGTGTTTATTTCGTATAAAGGCGCATTTTAGTGAAATGGGAACTTTCTAGGAGTTTATCAAAAACGTAAAACTCGAATGACGGATGATCTTTCCAATATAAAACGAGACAGTTTATTCGTTCTTTTCGTTTGTTTTCAATCCTGAGAGTTTTACTTCTCTAAGTTACTTAAAGGGAGTTCTTCTACATCGTAAAAAAATTGTTTTATATATTCGTCTTTTTTAAACCTTTTTTCTTCGTACTCACTAGAAACTACCAACTGGCAAATGCACCAGTCAGGCGTGTGCCCTAACCGTGATGGTAATGTAGATTACTACTTCCTGTAAAAACGTAACCTGTTATGACATGTGTGTTTTGTTTTTTGGCACGTGCCTGCTTGCTTTAATTATTAACGACACGGCCAAATTCTTGGTTTCGAATGAAACAGACTTCATTTTCAGATCTAAACGGATGTTCCGCCTCATCATTTGCTGAGCTGATTTCGTAGATCGGAGAGATTGGCTCGTTGAGTGTTTCGCGGGTAAGTAGACGCGCAGGCATTTCTTTCAGTGTAGTGGGTGAAACGAGTTAGGTTCACAAACCTGAATGTGCTCTGACGATGTATGTTATATAATTATATTAGAACTGATTATTATTTGTCGATAATGTCAAACTTTATTTAAAGGTTCGTGGTTTTGCTGATTGTTCATTACTACAGCAAGATATTAATTATGTGTGAATGTGGTGCTGCGTGCAATTTTTATTTCTTGAGCAGCCGAAAACTAGATATATTTGCTTGTCCGGGAATTAGATATATTGTTCAGTTGTACAGAAAAAACACATGATTCAGTGTGTATCTACAGTCCGTGACCTTGGCGTTCTTGTAGATAGCCGTCTTACTTTCAAGGAACATGTTACATCAATAGACGCTACTCCGCTTCGTATGTCGGGGGTGGTTTCACGTATGACGCGTAATTTTGTTCCGGGTTTAAATATTTAGTTACTTTATTTTCCTCTTTCGTACGTTCAAGATTTGAATTTAGATCACTGGCGTGAAACTATATACTGCGAATCTGAGCGCCTAAATTGAACGTGTGCAGAAGCGTTTGGTGCGAATTGTCCGTTATAGACACTTCAATCGTCGCTACAATTATAGCTATAACTCGATTTTGAAGTACCTTGATTTAGAAGAGCTATCAAAGCGACGAGTCACTCGTGATTTGTTTTTTTTACAAAAAGTCATGTAAGGAAAATTTGACAGTATTTAATTGGTGTCATCTGTGATCTTTCATACAACCATCGAAGCGGTATATTTATTTAGCCATTTTACCCGAATAACCGTCTAAAATTCAGCATCTCTATACAATACTTATGACCCCTATATGGGCATGTATGCTGATAATTTCTTGGGAAAAAGTGAAATAGAGGTAGCATTTAATGTTTTGTAGCAGCACTTTCAATATACTGCGTTGTCTTGTTTTGAAAGTAATGAACAAACTGTGTGAGGCCGAAACTGTTCAATGCTCTATTGTATTGAATGAATTATTTTCTTTATACTTTTAGAGAGTTCCAATAAGTAGGCATTTATGGCTGTTTTTGGACATGCACTGCCAAAAAATATGTTATGATATTATTATTATGTAACATATGTTCTTGCTGCTTTGTTTTCTTAGATCTTTACACATATGAATATAACCTGCGATAAAATGAAAAAAAAGCGTCAACGAAAAAACCCCTAAAAAATTGAGTTTTTTTTATGACGACAGTTGACAATGAGATCCGTCAACAACCGTTGATGACAACATCTGTTCGAAAGTATCTTGTAATAAATGAACTGTTAGTGGCAAGCAAGAAAATATTGACACCCCGGGACTACATGTATTCATTCCGCATTTACGCACGGAATAGTCTTCGCGCTGGACGCCGCCCTCAAATATGTGAGAAACACCCAACTGTGCACTGAGCTCCGCAGATCGCACGGAACTTCTGCCTCAGGACAAATACATCTTACATTTGAAAAAAAAAAAATGAACCAAGCGACTTTATGTTGACTTAGAAACGCTGAGTTCGCAATAGCAAAAAAAGACCTTTTAATTTTGGATCAAGCTCAAAACAACTTTCACTTTCGTATAACCTCGGGGGTTCTTCAAATACACGATATCTCGTCTCCTGTAAATAACTGGAGGATTCGCCTTAAAGTGAGTCCTTACTTTTTTTCCAGCTTGCCTTTTTACAACCAAATAAAATGAATTCAATGAAGGTTTGACTTTGACCCTTCTTTAAATTATGGTTGTGTTCACCTAGTTGACTTTCACAAGCCGATGTTTCATGAAAACGTCCGTGCGCCGATCGCTGAGTTGATTCAATTAGAAAATATCTGACACTTACCGAGTGTTGTTTGAGCTGGGCTTATTAATTAACGAGTACCGACCCGTTGTTTGCCCACGGCACGATCATTACTGTAATCAGTCGCCCTAGGTGTTTTTTTTCTTGTATTATCTGTGTTCAAAGGATGTTTAATGCCACTGACATATGAAGAACAACTGGGTGTTCTAAGTACATTTATCTGATTGATCATCTGACTGCCAACTACCGACGCACGCGAACCCATGTATCATTTTAATGCGCACCTGGCACGTTGCCAGCTGTAGATCATTTGTGAAAGCGAGTTAACATTTTATATGTTGTTGGTGGTGGTGGCATTGTTCTTCTGAATATGGTTGTAAATGTTACGTTTCTTTTCTTTCTTTTTTGAAATGCGAGCTAGGTTATTGACTGAATTGAGCTCGTATTAGGACAATGGCTAACTACAATTAAATGTAACATGTAATAGTAGCGTTTTGTTTCTTTCAGAGGTTGGGAAGAATATGTTTACACGGTGTTGTTAGTTACAGTGACATGTGCTATTTTCAGCTGAAGTAAGGTGGTCAGTTGGGCGAGTTGGTACTGATTGAACTTGGTTAAAGTTTGGCACAAAAAAACTGAAACAAAGATTTGTACTTCATTATCTTTTTCTTCCGTCCACTAAATGTGAGTTGTGAGTGTGTGCTTGTGTGTCGTCTACGTGTTTTTCTCCTTTGTTCCTGTCTTTTTGTGCGCACCTTTAACCATGTTTTTTTTTGACTATTTTGAGAGGATGTTGAAGATTTGTTTTACACCAACCTTCCTCATTCCCATAGTGGCCAGAGGACGGCATGATCAAATGTCGCAGCCCGATTCATCGTTCTCGATGCTTCTGCAAACACGCTGTCCCGGGAGAGTATTCGGAAAAGCTTGCGGATTAAGTCGACAGGCGAATTTCGGCACTTTGTTTGGCGCGTTTTTGTGGACACCACATTGCCTGATGTACGGACGAGAGAAAGAAGGAGGGGGGGGAGGTTCTGGAAAATGGTTTCTCTAAAACTTGATAGATCTTTTAATTTTAAATTGTACCTCAGCCCATTAAAATTTACTGTCCTTTTGTTCAAACGGAAAATACGGCAGCTCACACGGATGATCAACAAAGGATGTGACAAGGAAAACAAAATAAAAACCACAAAGACGAAGAGAACAGACAAGTTCGAAGAAGATGAGATTTTGTTTCGAAGGGTGTACCCGGGTCTGCGTATGCTGTTCACAAAGCCACGGTTGTCCATCTGTATAACCGAGAAATGCAACGACGCCGCGCACCAAAAAATTAAAATAAAATAAAACAAAGAGGTGCTCGCATTAGGTCAACATGAGCCGCTTGCGAACGGGAGTTTCGCCCGAGTCGGAAGCGATGGGTGCCTCCTTTGTTGCTCCACGGCAGAGTAAACAAGCAGTTTACGTTTCACCGCACAATGAAATGTCCTTGGGACTTTCAATGCGACTCCGAGCGAAACGAACTGTATGTTCGAAGATAAATAAAAACTTCAAAAACGAGGAGAAGAGGGGAAATGCCAAAGAGAAGCGGATACGGCAAGCTACCCGCGGGTGCAAACAAACTTCAAACAACAACAAAAAATAAAATTATAACTTTTAAGCTCCTATTTTAAGCCGCAGTAAACATGCCGCGGTTTTGTAACTGTATGGTACTATATAGGCCTTTCCAGGCGCTTATCACGCAGGTAAAAAAATGACGAGTCACTGGGCTGTGAACACCGTCTGATGTCCCGCACAAAAAAAAAAGAGGTACTGCGCATGCTCAAAACCTTTCACAGCCCAATAGACAAAGATGGCAGCACGCTCAAGGCGATTATTGGAAAGGTGAATAGTGCCCGACAAACTTAAGAAACGCAGGGTGTGGTGAGTCCCAGGCGTCTTCTTATCGCTCCGTAGCCAATCAGATTTCGGCATTAGTTGATTACTAAGAATCAAGCGTGACAATAATTGACCACACCCTCCTTAAACTGTCGCTAACTCGCTGCGTTCGATTTACTTGCACCTCCTGCACCGGCGCAGAAAAGTGCAGGGTGGTGCACTTCCAGTCATATCTGAATACACACACCGGAGGTAGACTGCCCTACATATTTCTGCGCCGGTGCAGGACGTGCAGGTAAATCTGAAGGCAGCAAATGTAGTTAAAGAAAAAACGTTAGACTCCGCGTCCTTACAACCTCACCAGCGTCACTCGTGTCAGTGACAGCGCACCGTTCAGGCACACGAGACTCGGGAACAAAGTTTCGAGTCAATCGCGACTCTCAGTTATCTATTCTCCTCTGCTGCAGAGCTGCACCAGAAATGCATAGTCACAGCCCTGATTGCTTTTTCACGTTTGCCATCACCGACCAAGCAGTTCTAAAGTTCTAAAACGAATGACTTTGCGTGAACGATAAGGGTCCTAAATGATCGGGAAAGTGGTGGTGAGCTAGCGTTTGCTTTGCTCACAAGATACCATAAAAATAGGTCGGCAAACAAATAATCGCCAGTTCATTTGGTGCTCGCTTGTTTGTAAACTAATTGCAGGAGGACACTAAAGACTGCTTACGTGTAGGAATGAGAAAGCTTTCGCATACGTAGCGTACTCCTATGGCTGCGCGCTAAGCTATCCTTTGCAGAGGCCGGGCCGAGCTCTGGGTAGTAGCGGGTATGCGCTGCTGCGGCGACGCGCGACAGCAGCGCCAGTAGTGTGGGATGGCGTTCCTTGGAGGTATCCGGCGCGCGGGAAGCGTCGCAGCCATTTTAAGAGACGTTACGCTGCGGAGGGAATTTCTCTGCCGTTTTCGCGGTTACGGACAACGCCAGCTCCGCTCCGTAGGACAGTTAATGCTTTCGCATGAAAAATGGAAGATAGCAATAAACCGACAGCACTAAGCACAACCTGCAATTTGTTGGCTTACATACCATGGGCTTTGTGACTTTGCAAATCGCCTGTGCATTAAAAAAAAAAACATGGTGGTAGTTATTTGTTCTAAATATAACAGCGTATTTTCTTGCATAGCATATCAACTATGTCGTGTTCTGAATTTGTGTTGACGAAGAAATTGGTTCATGTTTTCTTTAGAGCGCAGCTCTTAGGCGCCCGTTTCCGGGTTTCGCAGCGTCGGCGTAACCGCGCTAAGTTTAGCGAGAAAACTTACGTCACGTGACCTCAACACCAATTCAATTTCCCGCTAAATTTAGCGAGGAAAATGACGTCAGATGACTTGGTGTCACGTCAGCTATGAACAAATTCAGTTTCTCCGCTAGATTTAGCGGGATAATTGACGTCAGGTGACCTCAACAGGAATTCAGTTTCCCGCTAAATTTAGTGGAAAAATTGACGTCACGTGAGCTCAACAGAAATTTAGTTTCCTTGCTTAATTTAGCGGGGAAAATTAAGTCACATGACTTGGTGTCACGTCACCTATGAACAAATTCAGTTTCTCCGCCAGATTTAGCGGGAAAATTGACGTCACGTGTGGAGGAGAACGAGGGAAAGGGAACGGAGGAGTAGGGGGAAAGGTGGATGAGTAGGAGAGGAGGAGGAGGGAAGTGGAAGAGGAGGAATAAAGGAGGAGGAACGGAGGGGACGAGAGACGGAGGAGGAGAGGGGACAAGGAGGAGGAGGGTTTACCCTTCCGTCCGTACCCTCTCCTCTTTCTCAAGAGCTGCGCTCTAATTTCGCGTTCCAGAGACTTGCAAACATCTTTAATTTTTTAGAGCACAGCTCTTAGGCGTCCGTTTCCGGGTTTGAGCGGCGTCGCCGTTGGCGTAACCGCGCGTTGCATTATGGGACGCATTCCCACTAAAGATAGAGCGAGAAATTTTCCGCTAAACTTAGCGGGATATTTTTCCGCTAAATTCAGCGGGAAATTTCTCCTTAAATTTATCGGGCAAAAGGTTTTCCGCTAAAATTAGCGAGAAATTTAACCCGCTAAACTTAGCGGAAAACATTCCCTGCTAATTTTAGAGGGGGAAACTTTACCCGCTAAATTTAGCGAAACATTTTCCCACACTAAATTTAGCCTGAAAATTTTCGATATATTTCCCTCCTAAATTTAGCAGAAAATCTAACGAAAATTTTCTCTAAATACTAAAGGAGCTGGAGAGGAGGAGGAGTGTACGGAAGGTGAGGAGGAGCATACCCTCCTCTCCCTACCTCCTCTAGTCCTCCTCAAGAGCTGTGCTCTAATTCGGCATTACAGAGAATTGTAAACGTCTATTCATTTTTTTTTTCTCTGTGAAGCAAGTTTTCGCCGAACATTTGTAAAGGATGCTCGGAAACAAAAATTGTATGTTTTATATTACTTTCCATCTCCATTCCCGTCACGTCGTCAACATCAAGGAAAGAACACGGTTTTTCGAAGGATAACGTTAAATCTATCAGTGCACGAAAAACAAAACTTTAAGGTAGCACCACACACCGAGCCACAGATTTTCGATGCAGGACTCATTGCCCATTGCCCAGAGTAAAAACTAAAACAAAAATAACTTGAGGGAATTGCGTGCGATGCCCGAAGTGCCTATTAGGCGGCTCAGTAAAAATAAAAAAGGCAAGAACATAAAATGTTGATCCTGAGCGCTCTCTAAAAGTGTGTATGAAATAGAAGGTTTGAACGAAAACAAGATACCATCCATGGAGCACACGTTCAGAGGGTAACGATTCATCTGACAACCAAAATTACGCACGGATGAATCAGATACCTCCTCCGGTCTACTAACTGGAATGTGTGCTTTTCTAAACATTTTCGACCAAAACCGGGTCTTTGATAAGACCGCCGAATCGTTAATAGGGTTTTTATGTTTATATCTCCCGAACAAAAACCGTTCTGATTCTAGGAGTGTCTCACATTACGATTCATATGGACAGGTCCTTACTACTTGCTGAAAATTAGTTTAGGTGTATCTTTGGTGCATGTGAAATATCCTGGTTATTAAAATGTTTAAAAGTGCCGAAAACAGAAAAGTCACCTTGACGAGAGAAAACAAACACGAGGCGCAAAATAAGCGCTTGTTTTGGTTTCCCTCATCTCGGTGCTCGTGTTTTTTTTGTTTTTGTAACTTTTAGATTTTTGAATATGAACCAACTAGCCCAAATTATTACTTTGCTGCTGGGATACTAACGAACGGAATGCATCCACATCTGGCTAAGCTTTAACGTGAGCTTAGCATAAAATTATCTGATGATTTTTGTCTTCTGTTACTGATACACTTTTATAAACACACGCAAGCATGATGCTTGAATTTACTGACTTTTTTTTAAACGCTCAGTCATTAAGGGGATCAGACGATATTCTTTATTTTCGTGCAACTTTTGCTTTTTAGTCAAAACACACTGTGCCTTCTTACTAAAGCACTGGCTGAATTCGATTGACTATGAAAGTACCGCCCATGTGGTCCCTGCCGACCAATGGGATCGTGCTCTCGAAAAGCGACCGGTCGTGGGCGGCCATGACGGTCCAATGGGAGCGTGCGAATCTGGATGCAGGTTGTCGGTACTCGGGTAAGCCTGAATGCTTTACTTTTTCCTCACTGAGACTGCGCCGCTTTCGACAGGTGCGATAACTTTCGGCCGTCTCACTGACGAAGTTGATGAGAGTAGCTACGGCATGCAGTTATGGGCGTTTTGAGTCTCTTGAGGTCCCACTCTTACTGCAATCATTAGATCTGCAGCCCAGCCTTTCAAGGCACTAACAGTGACCTGTGCTTATCCAGGTAGCGACGACTATCCAGTGCCGAAACCAACTATCTTCAAGTCACCGATACCCTACTGAATCTGCTGACGAGGCAACAGCCGGGGGATCTTCAAGCCACCTATACCCTGCTGAATCTGCTGACGAGGCAACAGGCACCGGTTTGACGCAAGCGCAAGGTGCTCGCTGAGGGCGCTTCATCCGGCCGCAGCTAGAGCTCACGTGCTTTGAACTCTTCCGGTGCCCCGCTATATAACCGAGGAACACGATCAGCATCGTGGGATCTGCAGCCCAGCCTTTCAAGGCACTAACAGTGACCTGTGCTTATCCAGGTAACGTGTGATACACAGCTTTTTTCTATCTTTTGTATGCTGGCTGCAGATCCCAAGCCATGGGTGTTGAGTTGTGCATTTACCGTGCTCGAGTTGGTCTTTTTCACATGCCGAAAGTCAAGTCTAAATCCGAACCCTCTCTCTGGCTTTCGCCGGTGATCTTTGTTAGGCCGAGTACTTGCGTTCTGTTCAGTCTAGCATTGATTCTCTTATGTTCTGGAGACGTTGAGCGCAATCCCGGGCCTGACGGCGTCACCGACGATGGCCAGATTTCAAATCTGCAAAAATCGATCGAAACCCTGATCGCTGCAAATTCAAAATATCAGAGCGAAAATTCCAGCCGACTTGATAATATTGCCTTAGGTATCTCCGAGATACGAACAAGGGTGACGGCCTTGGAAGCTAGTATTCAGGATCTTACACAAGTTCGTGATGATGTCAACCAATTAAAAACCGAGGTTGAAAACATCAAAGCTGAACTTAACTTCTCAAGATCTGTGAGCGCTAATAATATGGAATTGGTGGAAATTGTGGATGACCTTAACAACCGATCAAGACGCAATAACTTAATAATTAAAGGGTTAAGCGAAACTGAAAATGAGACTCACAGCCAACTGGAATCTCGTGTAAAGGATTTCTTTTCGGAGGTACTTGGTGTTCAAGTAGGTATTCTTGAACGCATTCACAGACTCGGATACAGCCGCCCTAACTACTCACGACCTGTCATAATCAAGCTTCTTGACTATCGTGATAGGGTTGCCATCTTAAAAAACGCCCCCAAACTTAAGCATCACGGGCCCGACAAAATCTGGATCGACGAGGACTTCTCACCGAGAACTAGACTAGCGCGTTCTAAACTGTGGGCATTTGGTAAAGAACTACGGTCACAAAATATCAAAACAAGATTGCGGATCGATAAATTGTACTCCGACAAAAAAATATTTGCGTACGACTTCGTTGAAGGCCGCGTTGTCGAGGTGAATTCTAATGAAGTACGCACCGATTGACTGCTATCACACGGCAACACACGCCCTAAGCGCGTTGCGCCCAAACTTTCTTTCCTATTTACAAATTTTCGTAGCGTGTTAAAAAAACAAGATATCTTACTAGATAATGCCGAAATGTGCAACAGTCAAGTCATCCTCGGCACGGAAACGTGGCTGTCACCTGACATATCGGACAGTGAACTCCTGAATTCCAGTTTTTCTATCTTTCGCAAGGATAGATTGGTTCACAAAGGCGGTGGCGTCCTGATTGCTGTTAGAGACCACTTATTATCATCTGTAGTTGATATTGAAACGAGTATCGAGATCATTTGGATTAAACTGAAAATTACGCACTTGAATTTTATTATAGGCGTGTGTTATCGACCCCCGAAGTTCGATTGTTCATTTGTGCCCCGATTAAACGACTGCCTTGAGAAGGTATTTTCTGAGTACACAAATGGTGTCATTATTCTAGCTGGGGATTTTAATTTTCCTGATATTGATTGGGTGTCAGATAGCGTTAACTCCTCGTGTAAAAATCAGAAAGAAAGTCGTGAATTTCTTGATATTATGAATAGTTTTGGTTTTCACCAAATTATTAAGGAACCAACCAGGGGTGATGCGACCCTGGATTTATTTTTTACTACCCACCCTGAATACATAAGCGATGTTAACAATTTATGTTTGTTTAGTGACCACTCTCTTTTCAACATTAACCTATCCATTGACGTTCCCGTTCCTGTAACATCAAAGAAAACCATTCGTAATTACGCTAAAGCCAACGCTGTGAGTATTAACGCCGAGTTATTGGATTCATTCCCAAACTTTGAGCATCACTTTAATGCAAGGTCGGTGGAAGAAAACTGGTGCATATTCAAAGAACTTCTTCACAACCTCATCTCTCGATACGTTCCGGTATGTCGGGTAATCTCTAACCCCAGTTCGCCATGGTTTACTCTTAATACGAAGAGAATGCTAAGGAAGAAAAAGAGGCTATTCCAGTCGGCAAAAAGAAAAGATAATGGTGACGCCTCGTGGTCTCGCTTCCGTGAATTCGCTAAAACTTGTAAACGTGAAATAAGAACGGCGAAACGTAATTTCTTTGAGAACGACCTGTATAACATTCTTATCTCAAATCCAAGGAGATTCTGGAAAATAATCAATCCTTCTTCAAAGAAACGTCCGATCATCTCAGATCCGACTGGAAAGCAGCTGCCTGAAAATGAAATATGTGACAGATTTAATCAATATTTCAGTAGCGTCTTCACTCGCGAAACGTTCCCCATGCCGCAATTAGCTTCTCGGGATGCACTTGGCGAAATGGGGTCAATAACTATTTCTTCTGAAGGAATATCAAAATTAATAGAACAACTTCCAGTCAGCTCTGCTCCTGGTCGCGACGGGATAAACAGTAAGATTTTAAAAATTACTAAGCACACCTCGTCCCTGTACCTGGGTAAAATCTTCAACCAATCACTTATTACTGGTATGCTCCCTAGTGACTGGAGACATGCAGACGTCATTCCAATTTTTAAGTCTGGGTCATCTGACGATCTGAGCAATTACAGGCCTATTTCTTTAACAAGTGTATGTAGTAAGCTCCTTGAACATATTATTTTTGCAGCCATAATGCAGTTTCTAGATATCAATAATGTATTATTTTCTAATCAGCATGGATTTCGTAGGAATCGATCATGTACAACACAGCTTTTCGAGTTGGTAACCGATATCCACAGTAATCTTAACTCACGAACACAAACAGACGCTCTCTTCATAGACTTTTCGAAAGCTTTCGACCGTGTGCCACACTACAGACTTATCGTAAAATTACAAAACTTAAAAATTAATGCAACTATAGTTAATTGGATAAAAACTTTTCTTACGACTAGAACCCAATCCGTACGTCTAGGTGAAACATCTTCACAATCCTTACCAGTTATTTCAGGCGTACCACAGGGTACTGTACTGGGCCCATTGCTCTTCCTTGTTTATATAAATGATATCGGAAATCGCCTGGGAAGCTGTGTTCGTCTGTTTGCTGACGATCTTGTTGTTTATCGCGCTGTTTCCAGTGAAGAGGATTGCCTAATATTACAAGAGGATCTATCCCTAATTGAAACCTGGTGCGCCGAGTGGCTTATGTCCATTAATTATAATAAATGTAAATGTGTATCTTTTTCTAAATCACGTAATCCAGTAAATTATACCTATCAACTTACATCCCAGCCCATTGAAAAGGTTTCATCTTTTAAATACCTTGGCGTGCACTTAAGCTCTGACCTCTCATGGAGAACTCATATTGAACACATAACTTCCAGTGCTAATAAAACTTTAGGCTTTCTAAGACGCCGTCTTAGTCAAACTTCACCGAAAATCAAACAGCTGTCATACTGTACCCTTGTTAGATCCAAGATGGAATACGCTTCTACCATTTGGAACCCCCATCAGGCTTACCTATCTGACATGTTAGAATCAATCCAAAACCGCGCAACTAGATTCATTCTTGCTGACTACTCACCCACGAGCATCTCTGCCCTTAAGGCTTCTTTATCATTACCTCTCCTTAATACTAGACGCACCGTAGATAGATTATCCTTTTTTCATAACCTGTTTTACAAGCCCTGGACTGACCATGAATTCTTCTCTTCAGCCAGTCATGTTTCCCTACGCCGTGATCATTGCCAGAAGATAGAAATGCCCTTTGCCAGAACCAACACTTTAAAAAACTCTCCCTCTTTTTGTGTATACGGGATTGGAATGCGCTACCAGAGCCCATTGTAACAATTACTGATCATGCCTTGTTTTTAGCAGAACTTAGTAAGCATATGATTGTATAATGAAGATATTGCACTGTAAAATAACAGATGTTCTTTCAGCCTATTTATTTGTCTCTACATTTGATTTCAACCCTTGAAGTGTTATATTGTGTTTTATGTTACCCCCTTATGTAATGCCCCCCATGGGGCCCTTAAGGTATAATAAATGAA
>JAZHYW010035787.1:0-16472 GCA_037355805.1 Ixodes ricinus | reverse complement strand
TTATTCATTTCGTTTTTCCTCGGTTATAATTACAATTTTTCTTCCCGGCCCTCGAGACTGGGGCAGATGCCCGATCCGGCCCCTTAGTCAAAACGTTTGGAGACCCCTGAGTTGAGGCGAAGGTAGCAACGAGAGCAAAAGAGATAAAAAATAGTGTTTAAAAAAATAAAAATAAAAACAGAAACAAACACAATTACACACTCGCTCGCACGCACGCACGCATGCACGCAGAGGATTTATTAATTGACAAGTGTCCTCTCACTTTGCAGCACATTGCAGTGCCCAAAACAGATCGTTATTGCTGTGAATTATTTTCTAAAGAGTAAAACGGCTTTTCCGTACATCAAAACTGAGTCGTTTTACAAATTGCCATCACTCTTTTTATATGAGGGAAATGGACTATGTGAGGGGGACAGCTCTTCCTGAAGAAAGCCAAACAAGAAAGACGGTTTCCGTTTTAGGGGGACAATGACGCATATTACAGGGACCTGTCTGCATTTTTTGAAAGGCTGATGAAATTAAAGCGGTCGTCCATCTTAAATGTTGAGCAGTGTCAACAAATGTCTTCCTTAAGGTTTTGTACGGAGAAGCCGAGGAAAGCGACTTTAACCTCCATGCAGCTACGTAGTCCGGCGTCGAGTCCGCGCGAATCGTGTAGAAGTGTGCCGAAAAGAGTCCCAATTCGACGAAGCTGTGCAATCACTCATGTACATACGTTACTGAGACAGCTAAAGTGTGCACTAAAATACTTGTGAAAGAAACGAATCTCATCATATTTTTCGAACAGGTTGACTGTACGTATCTCGCCCAACACTTCCCGGAGTGAAGATGTGGTAGCACCATGATTTTCCTTCCGTCCTAGAAGTCACTGACTCCAGATTGTAACGTCTAAAGGCCCGTTTACACAGCTTGTGTTTTCATAGCAACCTAGTTCTTGTGCCCAACACACTGGCACGCTGGCGTCATCTATGAGGCGACCACGGAACTGTATTTCACTGAGCGAATATTTTGCAGAATTTTAGAGATCAAATATACGTACGATATATGAGAAATTGTCGTTTATAAGGGTTTATAAGATTGTCAAAAGTTTTTCGAGCCATTAAGAAATGATGCGCGACAGAGAGAGAACATACGGAAACGCCGAGTGTTAACTGACAGGTGGCGCCAGTGTGTTCTTAGTACAGAGCCGTATATGTAGAGTGTTCGGTGATTAATTTGTAAGAATAGGGTGAAAATAAGGCCACGTCATTGGTCAAAATTGTTTCAATGACCTTGGGCACGTTGATTGACAGCTTTTGTAACCAACCACCCGCCACGAATATTCTCTAGCAAAGACAATGAGCTTAACTTATATCTTCCAATCACAATTTTTAGATAAAGATGCATTCAAGTGTTTCATTTCAGTACGCTAGAGTTGAAGTTTGCGACCCTTCGTTGCTGGAAGGGAACGCACGTGACGTTGTCGTCACGGCGACATTCAGAATGAACTCCATCTTTATTTTGATTGCATTCGCTGCCACGGCCACGACCGACTGGACTAAGGAGGTTATTGTGGGCAAGAGGTGGCGTCCGCATTCTTTATACATGAAGCGAAGTGTAACGGAAGTAGGCGTGACCAGGAAATGTCCCTTTAGTCTGTAGGCTACTGAGACGCACTTCGGGATTCAAAACAGCGCAAAAGACGAAGGACCATACGAAGAAGTTACACGGGCGCAGCGCTGACTTACACCTGAGTTTATTGATCGCAAAATTGCAATAAATACATGCGTTGTCCCGAACAAAAAGGAATAAAAGAAACTAAAGGAGGAATTCAGCCCACGTAATACATCACCAACAAAAAAAAGGCGCAATGACACAGCCGTACAGAGCACGTGTTAAAAAACACGCAGGTCAAGGAACTAGAAAATTAATCTCTTTGCCTGATAGGGCCACAGAAGGACTGCTTAAGCATGCAGCGCCCAACCTCGCTATCTCAACAGCCTCCAGAATTTCACGAGTAAGCTGGTCCCTGTGACGTTTAACAACCTCGACACCAGTTCCTTCTCCGATAACGCAATCGAAGCCGTAGCAACACACGTGTCTCCTAAGTAATCTATGTGTTTGGCTTCTACAATTTCGCGTGTTAACGTTGACTTGCATTTACCATCCATTTTGCATTGTCGATTGCGTTATCGGAGAACGAACTGGTATTCCTAAGAACGAAATTGTGTTGTTTCCAATCATAATCTGTGATGGTTGTTTCCTTGCTTTTGTCGTTTTTTGTTTTTGTTTTGTGACGACGGTTCAGACTACAAATACCGGAACACGTATTAAAAAAAGATATGTTGAGAGTTGCGCCTCGTTGTGTCCTGTTCACTCTTTTGTCCTCGTCCTTGCTGCGCACAAGACTACATAAGATGTCAAACCAACTAGCCCAAACAACCACTCTTCCTGCGCAAGGAAGTCTGGAACTGAGCTCTTCTTTCCGGCGTCGCTGGGCATGACGTCATGCCGGGCACTACCCTATTTAAACGTCCATGGAGTGGACGGTGAAAACCGTGGACACGCCTGCGTTGGCATCTCGACCCTAACACCGAACGCGCATTCCACGTTCGCAAATTCGCCTCATGTTTCAGGAAACATTTATCGTCAACATCACTTTTTCTGACTCAGTAAACGCACTCAGCACCCAGAGCCGTATATAGAGTTTAGTCGATGCAACGAGCGAGCAGAGCTAGGCCGTGCACCAGACGCAGTAAGAGGGCTTGACATGTCCTCTTGGCCAACCAGATGCCGAAAATAATACCCTAGCGGTGGTAGCGAGAAACGATTTTTATAATTGCGTAAGAGTTAAATGTAGTAACTCTTCATGGTTGAAAATATGGCGCACATACTGTTTCGACTATGATCGTGCAAAAGGATGTAAGAAACGGATGTGCCTCTCGAACTCTGTTTTGCTCGGACGGAGTCTGACAGCTCGGACGGCAGATTCCCGTCGTTCGGCGCCTGGCGTACGGATTCCGTCGATTGTTCTGCTAGTCGCGCACGCTTTTTATATCTTCTATATCTTTTAATATCTTTATTAATGATTTGCTTTACCGTGATCGGAACGTCACGTACACCATATTTTCAACCATGAAGAGTTACTCCGACGAACTTATTAATTTTGTTTCTCGCGACCACTGCCAGGGTATTATTCGCGGCTTCTGGCTGGCCACATTCGAATTTGTGAAGACGCCCTGGAACACGCCCAGCCCGCTTTCGGCCAATGGCGCCTTCTCATTAGCCTCCGATACTTCCCAGTGAATGGCCAAACTCTTGGTATGAACAGCTCCGTCAGCATCTTCAAACTGCCTATTTCTATCAATCTCTTACAATTATCGATTCATGTAATTTCAGCCTCATCCACAAACAAAAATTACATGCGCCGCGGTACGCCCGAAATGATACTGCGAAGTACAAATATCCGAGATGACCTTCAAGGTCATCTCAGATATTTGTACTTCGCAGTATCATCACGGGGATACTATGCGGCGCTGGCAGCGCCGCCGCTTTAGCCTCTGCGCCTCGGCTCCCGCCGGCTCCTCCCATTGACCAAACTCTCTCTATAAAAGGCTCTGCTCTCGTCGTAAGATATCCTACGAAGTTTAAAGGAACTCGATCGTAAGCAGTCGCAAGTGTGTGTAACCCCCTCTGGCAGTCAAGCCCAAGATACATGTGGACGGCAGCCATCTCTCCTGGCCTGTGCTGTACGAAAACGAACAACCAAGTCCGAGGTAAGTAATTAGTTCATTCACATGGCCGCGATGAGAGCTGGAAGTTTCTGCCACTGTGTATACTTGTTTGGTAGTTCAAAGGGAATAAGAATGCTTTGTGTCGTTTCCACTCGATTTTGCGCCTCCTTTTAAACCACGACGAGGCTCGCGAGCTTTTGATTATTTTGAACCCACTGCTCTTTAGTGTTTGCATGCAGCAATATTTTGACTTCTCTGAAGCGGCGTGCTATTGACAGTTTGTAAATGTGTTTGAGACTATGTCTGTCGGTTTTCACCTATTTTTTTCTTAATAGCATTTACAAATGTCCGCTTCATACGCATTATACATGTAAACGAATAAAAAGATGCTAACTTGGACATTTCGGAGTGTAACAAGAGTCAGCCCCCCCCCCCCCCCCACCGAATACTGTGCTTATTGTGGGCATCCTCTGGATTCACTTAATGAGAAAGATAAGTTTCTGTGCTTTAATATAAAGTTATTAACATAAATATAAAGTAATATATTACTTCGTATTCGTGTAAATATAAAGCACATATTAAATAATCAATTACTTTTGTAGTGTCGTTGGGCGGATTGAAGCGTGGAAGCATACATATTCTGTGATGTCGCCGCTCAATGGTCATGTTTTAAAGGGCGGTTAAAAAAGTAAGCTAAGTTCGTATCACCGCAGATAAGTTCCAGACTGATTATTGACATAAATATTAAAAATATATTACTTCGTATTCGTATAAATATAAAGAATATGTTAAAATAATTAATTACTTTAGTAGTGTCGCTGGGCGGATTGAAGCGTGAAAGCATACATATTCTGTGATGTCGCCGCTCAATAATCATCTTTTAAAGGGCCATTAAAAAAGTAAGCGGAGTCTGTATCACCCTAGTTAAGTTCCAGACTGATATGGTGCTTAATGTTCTGTTACAGGGAAGCTGAACTATCCGATGATGATATCTAGGTCACCCAGTACATGAAACGGAGGTGAGACATGCGGACGTTGTTTCCACCGAGGCTTCAAATTGAAAGAGCTGGCGACTATATCGCATAACTGCTGCTGTTGCATTTGTCTTTAATTTCAGGAAACGCTCGTTAATTTTGTTCAAGTGTCGAATATGTTGACTTTATATTGTTTAAGGTGTCCTTTATTAATCATTGCGTTGTGAATCATCACTAATTAAAATATTCTTTTGACATCGTAATGTCATCTTTGCCATATATTTATCTCGTCATAGGTTCCACTTTATTTCATTAGATATTGTCTGATAAACGCTTGTTCTTCTATCTACTGTGCGACCTTTAACTCTGAAAGAACCGCGCGCGTCCTTCCTTTTTTTTTTAATACGAACGTAGTCCCTTTTTTAACAAGAGAGACATTTGAAGAAGGAAGTTGCTCTGATAAGGAGTGATAAAATTAGGATGGTTTTTCTTAAGAGACGATCTTCATGAAAAATTTAAGAGGGCTGCTATTCCTCTTACATTTGAGGGGACACCGTCCTTATTGAAATGCTGGGATAAGATCGAGAGGGCGCTTGTCTCTGTGATTTATGAAGGCAGCAAACTCTATTACATTTAAGGGTGAAATCGTTTTAAATTACATCTCACTTAGTAAGAGAGTTCAAGCTTAGAGCGTAGCTCTGTAAGCCTCTGCGGCAGATGATCAAGGTCGGAACATAAGTTTCAAGTTCAGCTGGTGATCTTTCTTTATCTTCAGGAAAGCTTTCAGTGCGGTCTTTTAAATGTTGAATTCTCCACCTTAGAAGATCACGTATTTAATTTTCTGATCGGTTTCATCGGATAAGAAATAGTGAAAGAAAATTAATGGGCTCGAATTTTCTATTTGACAGCGACCTAAGTAAAACACAGTTAGAAGACAATTTATAATCATAATAAAAGCGACGCTGGAAATGTCTGTCGTATAAAATGCGCATTCTTTTTTGCACCGATTCAATGCTTAGAAACTGTGTACGTGCTAGATAATTCCAAACCACTGAGGCACATTCAAGCCGTGAAAACTAAAGCAGAAAATAAACAAATCATACACTTAGCGCTTGTGGACGAATAGATAAACGGCTGTTACGAACTTGCCTTCCAGCCTAAAATGTTCAAACTGGAATCGACCTCTGGATCAAGTTTTTTTTTCTGTCTTGACCTGGGTTTTTTGACAATTGCACGGTACAACAACACCACTAAAACGCAGTTGTCCTATTATCGGTTTTCAGGTAAAGGCGTTGCACAGCATCGTTAGCAAATGGCAAGTCTGAAATTCCGCTGTTCTACCAAGCGTAGTGGTCATAGCCCCAGGTAGCAGAGGAGTCAAATTGAGGGTTCAAAATTTTGTTCAAGGACTGAGGACGTAGTGGTGATAAAATTAGTATATTGCATCATGAAACAGTAAAAACATATAATTAAGTTACATAGAATATAAACCCTAGAGGGTCTGGTGCCCACAACTTTCAACGCCGAACTAAAATGTAACGCACGTTCAAATAACTTTAGTTGCCGAGGTTTTTCATCAGGTTTCTTTTAACGCGAGCTTCCCAAGTACACGGTCGAATTTCATTTCACTCGTACGTGAAGCCTCTTCTTCATCTTCTACCTGCGAGCAGAGCTACACTTTTGTGATCGAACCTAAGGCGGATTGGCGGCAGTCACTAAGCGGCGGACTGATCGTATGGGAGTTCGGAAACCGGTTGCCTGAAACTCGGTAATATTTCAATGCGTTTCAGATACACCTTGTCAGATTTCAGGAACATTGTGTTTCGTGTTAAAAAAAATTTTTGATATGCAAACGTTGGAGGCTTATATACTGGCGAACGATTGAACCCCATAAATTGCTCCAGTAGTTGAAGATAATAGCGAGATATGGGGCTCGCATGCAGAGAGTGGTCATGCAGCTGGAAGCCCACAGAAATTCCAGAAGCAAAACAAAAATGAAAAAAGGCAATCCTTGAATTGAGGATAACCTTTCAAGAACAGTACACGTAGCAGAGCGCGTTGAAAACTACAGAATACACAGAAAGAATAAAACACATGAAGGACGAACACAGACACACACAGTTCTTTCACAGTTCTGTGAAACGAACACAGTGTCTGTGTTCGTCCTTCATGTGTTTTATTCTTTCTGTGTATTCTCAACCTTTCGAGATTTAGGCTGATTTCTCGGCCACAACCACAACAAAAATAGTTTGCACTCGACACCCCGTTCTATTTATCTCAAGCTAAAATATAATAAAAAAGGAGCCCGACTTAATGAGTGGACGTTTTACCCATTAAATATTTTTGAGTCGTCCAAAGCGGTTGGAGATGATGCGTGGTGGATGGAACGCGGCTCTTCCAACTCTTCCGCCTCTTAATATTCTATTTTGAGCCGCGCGCCGACGTCTCTCAGGACTTTGGCACGCCTCCGATCTTCCTTTCGACCCAAATTCTGAATCCCGCTTCCATGAGCTCTTTGCATTTATTACCGCGTTGAGGGGTGGTGCTCGACTGCAGATCTGACTCCCAGGAGTTCCAGAAAAAAATTTTCTGGGTTACTCAAACGCGCTCGGACGCGTCTTTGCTTATTAAAACACTTTGGGTTCGTTTTGGTACAGCAATGACGAAACTACAATAGTACGGAAGGCACTCTGAAGATTATTGCATTCTATGAAGTTTGTTGGATAAGGTGAATATATTAATATACATGTATATTTTTTAGTAAAACCTAGAAAATTATCACAACAAATTTGATCGGACAGCGGGAGCATTTCATGCGGAAACAGTATGAACACTCGATAAATACATCGGGATTGAACGACATGGACATAAAACCTGATAATAACGATAGCAAGTGACGAAACATCCAATGTAATTTCACAAATGCTGTACTTTCACACATATGTTACCAAACAACAATGGTAAACTTGACAAATCAGTAAATATCGGTGCGTATGTCGTGTGTGGGTCGACTTGAGTCCGTTGTCACTTAGTGCTTATTATCAACTCGAGATCAATCCAAAAAAGCATCAAAGTGAGAGCTGAACCCCCGCCAAGAGGCCCGCTTCAAGAGAAGACGCCAGTTCCGTCTCCGTCACGTTACACACACACTGTCAACGCGAAAACAAAGCGTGAAGTATAAATCACGATCTAATATAGAACCATCTTGACATGGTAGTGTCAAAAGAACGAGAGTGTTCGGCGTCAAGCTAAAAGTGCACAAAAACAAAACACACAAAAAAGCTGGACTTTCTGATCTACGATCTACAGCCCAACTTCCCTGCTACTGCTGTCGTTGTTTAGGTGTATACACCCGACTTCACCACTCAAAGGGATTCGCGCGACGGGCCATGGCGGGATCAATGTCGATACGCTTCGGAGTTCCGACGAAAAACTCGCGCCGACACTTTCCTCTTTCCGT
The DNA here is from genome assembly GCA_037355805.1 of Ixodes ricinus. NCBI lineage: Eukaryota > Metazoa > Arthropoda > Arachnida > Ixodida > Ixodidae > Ixodes > Ixodes ricinus. The sequence continues at coordinate 8,325 of JAZHYW010035787.1, read as the reverse complement.
CTTCTCCTCAGCCTTGCCGTCTGTCACGATCAAGGGAGCACAGGGAAAGAGAGACACGCTCGCGCCTGTGTTGCCCGTCTGTGTTCGATTGCTGGCAGCCTTTTGCGGAGGAGCAGCATGTTTTCCTTTGGACTTGCCGTGTCAGATTACTCACGTGTCTGAGTGGTCCGCGCTTCAAAGGTCTCGTCGGAGCCAGGAGCAGCCCCATACCGTACTTGGGAGGGGAAGCCTCCTTGAGTGATGGAACAGCACTTCGCTTTCCGCTTGTGCCGCTGCCGCTCCGCATTTATCTCGCCATCCCTTCTTCCCCCAAACCGACGCCCTTCCAAAGGACGGCCACTTTCGGGAGCCGAGTGAATCTGAGACGATGAAAGAGTGGGCTTAAGACTTGCACGTAACGCATGGCAGCTGAGCGCCTTCTTTCTAAAGTACGGTTCACACACTTGCGTTTGCTTACGGTCGAGTTCTTGCGACCTCTCACGACAGAGATAACACACCGGGACGCTGGCGCCGTCCATGAGGTGACCCTGGAACTGCATTTCCCTAGAGCGAAGGTTTGGGTAGTGTTCGCGAGATCAAATGTACGTACCATTCATCAGAAATGACCACTTATAACAGTGTCAAAAGATTTTCGAGCCAATTAAAAAAAGGATGAGGCGCGAAGAGAGTTGGAAATTTACGGAAATCACAAGCGTTTCACGGTAACCGGATAGAGGGCGCAACTGTGTCCTCTTGTCGTAAGAGATCCCAAGAGGTTTTAAGTCCCTCGATTGTTAGCAGTCGCAAGTGCCTTAACACGTCACCCTTAACACGCCACCGCCAAGCAGAACGACGTCGGGGGATTGGTGGCCCAAAAAGGACTAGCGCACACCGGCTCGGAGCATGTGGAGCGAAAGCTCGCGCTGCAGAACCCAGCAATCTGGGTTCAATCCCCACGCCTGCCCGTTTCGATCTGGATGAGCAGCGTACCGGCGTGCGGTCGTGTATCACTACTGCGGGGTGCACGTTGAAGACCCCAGGCTAGCGGTTGTACTGCACTGCCTAAATTTCTCATCTACAGCTGGGAGACTCGTTGCCCGTTGAGGCAGATATAGTTCTAGTCTGTATAAGCATACACACACTCCAATTTTTTTCAAGCATAAGGACGTTCTTACCTTTGCGAATAAGAGAAAGTAAGATCTCAGTTTTTGAATGGAGTAAGAAAAACCCAGGAGTGAGTAACAGCTCCAACCTTGTCCCGGTTTGGCCGCACCAACTTCGTGATATATTTGCGTCACGATCTAAAAGCGCCGAAAAGACAAACGAGGACGTATTTCAACAATGTTCGACTGTATACAGAATTTGGCCTGGCTTATTGCTCGAAATGTCAATTTTATTTTATAATTTTTAATAATTGACCTTACCGAACCTTGAAACAAGCGAAACCTGCGAGTGTTATGCGGTTAATTTTGGTGCAAATAGTTCTACTCGGCTAATTTATTTGTTTTTCTAACTTTGTTGCTCCCAAAACATGTTCAGTGTGGCACCACGATGTGAACAAATCCGATCAGAAAGAATCCATTTCTGGAAAGGAACCTTGTAAAAAAAATGAACACAAAAGCCACGAAAACATCAAGAGAGAAAGAATATGCACGTCATGCATACAGAGAAAATAAAAAGAACTAATATTAGTGACCTAGCGTATGACACGTACCTCACCTGTGATTGCGAACTTCACGTCAGCTAACCGTTAGGTTTAAAGTAGTGAAGAAAAAAATATATTTATTTTTTTTACCGCAAAGCTCCGTGGTACAATCCTCAAAAAAAAAATACAATGCGCGGTGCAATGCAATTGAATCTATAAATAAAAAATTCCATCAGCAGAAACAAAAATACATCTTTCAGAGTGTGTGCCCGCTATCTCTGCCGCTGCAGCAGTTCGGCACCGTATTCCGAAACTCAAGTCCCCGCTCCTTCCCGTATCTCTTCTTGGCGTCTTTCAGCCTTTCGATGCATTGAACACACACGACCCATTTTAGGGTAAGGCTGCAGAAACTGAGGCGCTGAAAAGAAAAAGGAACTCAAGCAAAACACATGCGACTGCACGAGAAATAGTTGTGTTTGTTTGTTTACAGGTACTACTACCTTTTCTTGAAAGGCGACTGAGAAACACAAGTGGTGAGAAGTAGTTTAAAACATTGCACTTAAAGTACTCCTTCAAGTAGGTTTAGAAAGCTTGTACTTTGCGTGAAGTACATTCTCTGAGCATGTACTTGTACTGTACTTAAATTATTTTGTTTTGTGCTTTCCCTGGAAAGCAGAACTCCCGACTTCAAAGTACGTTCCCAAATTTGATCCTTTTTAAAATTTGCATTACAAAGTGATGCTTTGTGAACTCTGAAGACATTCTGGGGGGGGGGGGGGAGGGGATATTCTACTCTCACCAGTAACGCGAGCGGACGACGCATCGCTATGTTTATAACCCCCATTGTGTGCAAGCCATGCAATGTGGCGCCCAGTTCTGAAGATGGAGGGAGAGGTGTGAGCATGGGCAAGACTCGCAGAGTTCACGAAAAACACGGGGACGAGCGCGTTGATCTGGGCTAAGCCGTCGAGCACTCTGTGAAATTAAGGCTGGGTCAGACATTTGCAACGGTGGCGTTCGCATGCAACCGAAACTAAAGCCGCTCTATCTTGGGAAAGGTGGCGCCATTCATTGTTGTAGAAATGCTCGAAACACGTTGCGCGCGCCACTTCTGGGAAATTCATGGCGTTTGAAACCTATATCAGTTATGCACTGTGCCGCCATGATCTTCCCAAGGGCTGCACGTTGCACGTGCCTCGTGCATCGACGCATCTTGCGCTACTTTTGAAACATGACGGGGCTTTAACCGAAACAGCCGTAACGACCAAAACATCGCAACAACTGTGACCCGTGGATCGCTTCGTGAAGCTACTCCTTGCATTGCTCGCCATGATGTGTCCGGCGAACACTTGTCCCGCTGACTTTGTCGTTACGATCTTTTCGGTTGCATGCGTAGGCAACCAACGCAGATATGTGAACCAGCTTTTAAGCTCTTTCAAAGACCACGTGCTCGCGTCCTTGGCTTTCCCAGTACCGTAGATTATTTCCGTATAGTCGTCGCCATCTTGAATTGTGGGACTTCCGATAGGGGGAAAACATCGTTTTGCCTTCGCCAGGCAAATGGAAGGTGTTTACAATTTTATCGCGGCTATTAATCTTTCTCGTTTTGCCTTTTCGTATCTTTCTTACTTAACAACGAAAAATAACCAACTGCATTACCTCGCGCTCTTGGCGCCGGTTCAGTGGCTTTATCAGCCCATAGCGTTGACTGCGCTCTGAACTAAGCTAAAGCGAAGCAAATATTCAGATTTCAAGGCTTTACAAGCCAAACAAACAAAAATTATCTAACACGTCCAAGCCAAAAAAGAAAAAAATCGTGGGTTAATTTTGATTATTTGTAGATCTTGTCACGTGCAACTGAAATCTCAGATTAGCCTCCGTCAGGTTGCGAGCTCCTCGTTCGGTATTAAAATCCGACAATTAAATAAAGATACAAAGGCCACCGTGCTACAGTGGCTCTGAGCGCGTTGGCGCAGAGCCACTGCGACGTTTGAATGTTTTGTGTTGTGTTTTAATATCATTGTCACTTGAAAACCACCGAGGTTGTTGTAAAACAAAAATGTCGAATCATTCTAACAAGCCTAGCTCGATTGCGAAAATGATTTTCTCAATGGACCTTTTCCGAGAAGCGTTCTGCGCACGCGCGAGCACCCGATGCCAAGCGGCGGAAGTCTGCACGAAAAATCGAGGAAATTCGGAAGGAGGCTGTGGATCAGCGAGTAGAAAACATAATTGCAGTATACATATAATTGTGTTACGCAAAAAAAGAAAGCGGACGAAAAGAATAACACGACGTTTAAGTGGACGCCACGGATGCCCCACTCGGAAGTCGCGTTAAGCACGCCCTGCTGCTAAGAACAGAATGGGGATCTGCAGCCAGCCTTTCAAGGCACTAACAGTGACCTGTGCTTATCCAGGTAGCGACGACTATCCAGTGCCGAAACCAACTATCTTCAAGTCACCGATACCCTACTGAATCTGCTGACGAGGCAACAGCCGGGGGATCTTCAAGCCACCTATACCCTGCTGAATCTGCTGACGAGGCAACAGGCACCGGTTTGACGCAAGCGCAAGGTGCTCGCTGAGGGCGCTTCATCCGGCCGCAGCTAGAGCTCACGTGCTTTGAACTCTTCCGGTGCCCCGCTATATAACCGAGGAACACGATCAGCATCGTGGGATCTGCAGCCCAGCCTTTCAAGGCACTAACAGTGACCTGTGCTTATCCAGGTAACGTGTGATACACAGCTTTTTTCTATCTTTTGTATGCTGGCTGCAGATCCCAAGCCATGGGTGTTGAGTTGTGCATTTACCGTGCTCGAGTTGGTCTTTTTCACATGCCGAAAGTCAAGTCTAAATCCGAACCCTCTCTCTGGCTTTCGCCGGTGATCTTTGTTAGGCCGAGTACTTGCGTTCTGTTCAGTCTAGCATTGATTCTCTTATGTTCTGGAGACGTTGAGCGCAATCCCGGGCCTGACGGCGTCACCGACGATGGCCAGATTTCAAATCTGCAAAAATCGATCGAAACCCTGATCGCTGCAAATTCAAAATATCAGAGCGAAAATTCCAGCCGACTTGATAATATTGCCTTAGGTATCTCCGAGATACGAACAAGGGTGACGGCCTTGGAAGCTAGTATTCAGGATCTTACACAAGTTCGTGATGATGTCAACCAATTAAAAACCGAGGTTGAAAACATCAAAGCTGAACTTAACTTCTCAAGATCTGTGAGCGCTAATAATATGGAATTGGTGGAAATTGTGGATGACCTTAACAACCGATCAAGACGCAATAACTTAATAATTAAAGGGTTAAGCGAAACTGAAAATGAGACTCACAGCCAACTGGAATCTCGTGTAAAGGATTTCTTTTCGGAGGTACTTGGTGTTCAAGTAGGTATTCTTGAACGCATTCACAGACTCGGATACAGCCGCCCTAACTACTCACGACCTGTCATAATCAAGCTTCTTGACTATCGTGATAGGGTTGCCATCTTAAAAAACGCCCCCAAACTTAAGCATCACGGGCCCGACAAAATCTGGATCGACGAGGACTTCTCACCGAGAACTAGACTAGCGCGTTCTAAACTGTGGGCATTTGGTAAAGAACTACGGTCACAAAATATCAAAACAAGATTGCGGATCGATAAATTGTACTCCGACAAAAAAATATTTGCGTACGACTTCGTTGAAGGCCGCGTTGTCGAGGTGAATTCTAATGAAGTACGCACCGATTGACTGCTATCACACGGCAACACACGCCCTAAGCGCGTTGCGCCCAAACTTTCTTTCCTATTTACAAATTTTCGTAGCGTGTTAAAAAAACAAGATATCTTACTAGATAATGCCGAAATGTGCAACAGTCAAGTCATCCTCGGCACGGAAACGTGGCTGTCACCTGACATATCGGACAGTGAACTCCTGAATTCCAGTTTTTCTATCTTTCGCAAGGATAGATTGGTTCACAAAGGCGGTGGCGTCCTGATTGCTGTTAGAGACCACTTATTATCATCTGTAGTTGATATTGAAACGAGTATCGAGATCATTTGGATTAAACTGAAAATTACGCACTTGAATTTTATTATAGGCGTGTGTTATCGACCCCCGAAGTTCGATTGTTCATTTGTGCCCCGATTAAACGACTGCCTTGAGAAGGTATTTTCTGAGTACACAAATGGTGTCATTATTCTAGCTGGGGATTTTAATTTTCCTGATATTGATTGGGTGTCAGATAGCGTTAACTCCTCGTGTAAAAATCAGAAAGAAAGTCGTGAATTTCTTGATATTATGAATAGTTTTGGTTTTCACCAAATTATTAAGGAACCAACCAGGGGTGATGCGACCCTGGATTTATTTTTTACTACCCACCCTGAATACATAAGCGATGTTAACAATTTATGTTTGTTTAGTGACCACTCTCTTTTCAACATTAACCTATCCATTGACGTTCCCGTTCCTGTAACATCAAAGAAAACCATTCGTAATTACGCTAAAGCCAACGCTGTGAGTATTAACGCCGAGTTATTGGATTCATTCCCAAACTTTGAGCATCACTTTAATGCAAGGTCGGTGGAAGAAAACTGGTGCATATTCAAAGAACTTCTTCACAACCTCATCTCTCGATACGTTCCGGTATGTCGGGTAATCTCTAACCCCAGTTCGCCATGGTTTACTCTTAATACGAAGAGAATGCTAAGGAAGAAAAAGAGGCTATTCCAGTCGGCAAAAAGAAAAGATAATGGTGACGCCTCGTGGTCTCGCTTCCGTGAATTCGCTAAAACTTGTAAACGTGAAATAAGAACGGCGAAACGTAATTTCTTTGAGAACGACCTGTATAACATTCTTATCTCAAATCCAAGGAGATTCTGGAAAATAATCAATCCTTCTTCAAAGAAACGTCCGATCATCTCAGATCCGACTGGAAAGCAGCTGCCTGAAAATGAAATATGTGACAGATTTAATCAATATTTCAGTAGCGTCTTCACTCGCGAAACGTTCCCCATGCCGCAATTAGCTTCTCGGGATGCACTTGGCGAAATGGGGTCAATAACTATTTCTTCTGAAGGAATATCAAAATTAATAGAACAACTTCCAGTCAGCTCTGCTCCTGGTCGCGACGGGATAAACAGTAAGATTTTAAAAATTACTAAGCACACCTCGTCCCTGTACCTGGGTAAAATCTTCAACCAATCACTTATTACTGGTATGCTCCCTAGTGACTGGAGACATGCAGACGTCATTCCAATTTTTAAGTCTGGGTCATCTGACGATCTGAGCAATTACAGGCCTATTTCTTTAACAAGTGTATGTAGTAAGCTCCTTGAACATATTATTTTTGCAGCCATAATGCAGTTTCTAGATATCAATAATGTATTATTTTCTAATCAGCATGGATTTCGTAGGAATCGATCATGTACAACACAGCTTTTCGAGTTGGTAACCGATATCCACAGTAATCTTAACTCACGAACACAAACAGACGCTCTCTTCATAGACTTTTCGAAAGCTTTCGACCGTGTGCCACACTACAGACTTATCGTAAAATTACAAAACTTAAAAATTAATGCAACTATAGTTAATTGGATAAAAACTTTTCTTACGACTAGAACCCAATCCGTACGTCTAGGTGAAACATCTTCACAATCCTTACCAGTTATTTCAGGCGTACCACAGGGTACTGTACTGGGCCCATTGCTCTTCCTTGTTTATATAAATGATATCGGAAATCGCCTGGGAAGCTGTGTTCGTCTGTTTGCTGACGATCTTGTTGTTTATCGCGCTGTTTCCAGTGAAGAGGATTGCCTAATATTACAAGAGGATCTATCCCTAATTGAAACCTGGTGCGCCGAGTGGCTTATGTCCATTAATTATAATAAATGTAAATGTGTATCTTTTTCTAAATCACGTAATCCAGTAAATTATACCTATCAACTTACATCCCAGCCCATTGAAAAGGTTTCATCTTTTAAATACCTTGGCGTGCACTTAAGCTCTGACCTCTCATGGAGAACTCATATTGAACACATAACTTCCAGTGCTAATAAAACTTTAGGCTTTCTAAGACGCCGTCTTAGTCAAACTTCACCGAAAATCAAACAGCTGTCATACTGTACCCTTGTTAGATCCAAGATGGAATACGCTTCTACCATTTGGAACCCCCATCAGGCTTACCTATCTGACATGTTAGAATCAATCCAAAACCGCGCAACTAGATTCATTCTTGCTGACTACTCACCCACGAGCATCTCTGCCCTTAAGGCTTCTTTATCATTACCTCTCCTTAATACTAGACGCACCGTAGATAGATTATCCTTTTTTCATAACCTGTTTTACAAGCCCTGGACTGACCATGAATTCTTCTCTTCAGCCAGTCATGTTTCCCTACGCCGTGATCATTGCCAGAAGATAGAAATGCCCTTTGCCAGAACCAACACTTTAAAAAACTCTCCCTCTTTTTGTGTATACGGGATTGGAATGCGCTACCAGAGCCCATTGTAACAATTACTGATCATGCCTTGTTTTTAGCAGAACTTAGTAAGCATATGATTGTATAATGAAGATATTGCACTGTAAAATAACAGATGTTCTTTCAGCCTATTTATTTGTCTCTACATTTGATTTCAACCCTTGAAGTGTTATATTGTGTTTTATGTTACCCCCCTTATGTAATGCCCCCCATGGGGCCCTTAAGGTATAATAAATGAA